>PVIC010006064.1:0-47253 GCA_004025085.1 Thryonomys swinderianus | reverse complement strand
AAAAAAAAAAGACACGGTATATATGTTTGGAAAAAAGGTGTTTAAAGAAGGAATTGCTAAAATGAGGTCATCAGGGCAGGCCCTCCTCCCTAGAAGAGATTAGGACCCAGACACATAGAGGAAACTTCATGTCACGTCACTGGGAGAAGATAACCAGTTGGAAACCAAGCAGTGGGGCTGACACACTGATCCAAGACTTCTACCCTCTGGAACAGTGGGAATATAAATTTCTGTCGTCTAGCTCGCCCAGTCAGTGGTTCTTTGTTACAGCAGCCTGAGAAACTAATACGGAGGTTCTTCTGACTTGTATATACTGGGTGAACTGTAATTAATGAATCTGGTCCTGCCAGTAATCCCAGAAATCACGTCACTAGAAAATTAATATGCATACCATGACTTTATATGCTCAGTTTTTAAAGATAAAGCAGGATGATACTAGATTTCCAAAAATGTCCAAGGAATTGTTAGAAGTCTCCTCTATCCTAGCTTTCTTGATTTGTACTAATGTTTTAGAGGACAGAGGAAAAAACAGAATCACACTGAATAACCCAAGTAGAAATAATTGAACACTAAAGTCCCACAGCTAATAGTAAAATACTCTCAGGTAAGTGTAAGACCTAGTCAAACTGAGGTGGACAGAAAAGCTTTCAAGGAATAAAATAGTTAAGAAAAAATTTAAAGAGAAGTACAGGAAGAACTGATGACTCTAAAGTCCTTATCCCACAGAAATAGCAAGGTATCAAAATGATAGTTCACCTTTCTAACATCAGCTTTGTTTACTGGGTGTTTATTACTCCTGTTACAACACTACAGACTCAACATGCCTGTCATTTTATCTCTACACCAAACCCATAACATCACACACAAAGAAATAGGCTCACAGATGTTATGTAGTTACATGTCCATATAATGATATATAATTAGATAATAAATATAATTAAAACTTTTAGATTGCTTTTTCTTTTCAGAATGTAGGGACTGGAAAATTTTACTGTATTTAATAACCTCTTCTTAAAATCTAGGAAGAAAACCAGTCCACTTGCTTAACCACAGTAGACATTTAGTTAGAAATCTGACAAATTAAAAGCTTCTGGTGTCTTTAAACTTACAAAACGAGATGAGTTATCATTTTTCACAGTCTTCGCATTTCCAAATGATTCCAGAATTGGATTTGCTTGCAAAAGCTGCCGTTCAAGTTCCCCCTAAAAGACATTACACACATACACACACGTATACACACACACATAAATAAAAACAGATGTATGTTAATCCAATGTTTTTATTCCAGTCCTCAGGAATGAAGGAAAAAAACCTCCACACTTCCTCAGTGCCTTCATTCTGTCTGGCATTATTAAGCAACCTCTTCTGACTTTTTGTTCTTGAGTATGATAAACTCTGTTAAAGGAAAACACTGGTCTCCAGAGAGTAATGACATGAGGAAAATGTCACACTAAACAGAGAAGATCAACTTAAACACAGACACATAAATTAGGCAATGAACTTGAAAATAAAGCAAATTGACTGGTTTCCATAAAATTAAATTTAGCATGAATGCTAAATGAACATATTAATACTTAATACTTCTATTTTTTACTTTGCCTTCTTCGAAAGGTTTAAAATGGGTAATTTAATAATTGCCAATGTGTTGGTTGGTATAAGATCCTCCATTTTCCAAAGGCTTTCATGCAGTATCTCAATAGTGTAGAGAGAACAATGTCTTTGCCTCCACTTTCAGAGCAAGGAAGACAGCAAGGTTCTCATTTGCTCAGACTGACAAGGCCAAATGTAATGCACTTGATATAAAGTATTCTTCAGTCACTATATTTATATACAAATTAGGCCATCAAATATCTTGCTAGGAAAAGATGAACATAAATTAACACATGCTAACTCATTCCTTATTTAGGAAGTACAATAGGAAGCTCTATAAGAAAGCATGATGCCATTTCTGGCTGAAAAAAGTAGCAGAAAGTGATGTTGTATTTCTGGAATGTAATTTCAGAATTATCTTTACGACAAATAGACTTGTTTTCAAATACAATCTTAACCCTATATTTTAAAATACCCATGATATTCTAGAGCTAAAGGAAAAAAATAAAGATGCCACTAGCAAATATGGTTGTCTAAGCAACAATAATGGCACAAAGACCCTCACATAAGATTTTCTAATTAGTGGCTATTTGTCACATGTTGTATCTATTGAATTACTATCAATTTCCAAAACCAGGACAAATATATGTCATAGTAGCACTGCTCTCCTAATGGATAGTGACACTCAAGAGACGAAGCTAAGATCTCAACTTGAGTACCCTGCTGGAATGGAAGAACAGTGTCTCCACGGCAGGGGACACACTTCTGTTTCCTTCCATACAGACTGCCACAGGTCTCAACTACAGTTTGTCACTGTGTTCTGTGGACACCAGTCAGGCCTGCCAAGAAACTTGGGCTATGTGAATTCATTACACATCAATTCTTCACTTCCAGGGAATTAGGTAATTTTCTCCCCATAGAGCAAACCTTCTGGTTTATTGACTTACAAACACAAAACTATTTCTGATATAAATCTCTCTAAAACTTTACATGCTACCTAATTTTCTTTTCTTTTTTCAGTTTTTTGAGATAGGGTCTTGCTTTGTAGTTCAGGCTGGCCCTGAGCTCACTATGTAGCCCATCCTAGCCTTGAATTCATGGCAATCCTCCTTTCTCTGCCTCCTGGTGTGCTGGGATTCAGGCCCAGCTTTGCCTAACTTTCTTTCTTTTTCTTTGAGACAAGGTCTCACTTTGTAGTTCAGGCTGGCCCTGAGCTCACTATGTAGTCCAGGCAAGCCTCAAACTCAGCAATCTTCCTGCCTCTGCCTCCTGAGTGCTGGGATTACAGGCGTGAGCCACCACGCCCGGCACTGTGGTATGTGGTGTTGATTGCTGGTGGGCGTGAGTCACCATGCCCAGCATTGTGTGTGGTTACCAGGGATCGAACTCAGGACCTTGTGTTCGTGAGGCAGGTGCTGGAACCACTGAGCTAAATCTCTGGCCCTGCCTAACTTTCTTAAACATAGTGTCCTGAACCAATTTTAATGGCTGAGTGTAGTCATTAAGAATCTGTGTTGTGTGTTGTTCTGTGATAGAACAGACTTCCGTTCCAAGGTCACTTCCATAGCTTGCCACTGGTTACCACGTGGCCTGGCTTTGCACCAACTGTTTTGAGCCTCTGCAAATCTCCCATGCCCCCTTTTTAACTTAACTCCATTAGTGGGATCAGAATGTAAAAACATCAGCGATACTAAAGTTCTGACAAGTTAGGTAATGTCTTTAAACATGTTAGATCAAGGGTCACAAAATATGTATTTCTTAAAATTTCATGCTATGCTGCCATATTATAATTATAAGAGCTTCATGATCTCTCTGTAAGATGTCTTCCTGCCAGGTATGGTGGTGCACACCTGGAATACCTAACTGTGGGACTTATTTGGGACTACAGGAGAGAAAAGTAGCAGTAACTACTGAAATTATTTTTAAATATTCTATGTATTTAAAATTATAATGCTTTACAGATTTATTAATCATGGTTAAAATTATACCTTTTGTGTTTATTATATAGTGAATGACATATGCTTGTTGATTGATAGGATGAGTCTGAAATGGTGAAATACATTCCTCTTGCAAAACTCCAGATGAGCCAGCAGGGGCCAGGGCCATGTACCGTGCTGCACCTTACAGCCCAGGCAGTATACAGGTGGATTGACCACCAGAAGTGGGGTATAAGCAGGAGGCCACAGCCAAACACATACTGGAAACCAGACTCTAATCTCAACTGGCAGGCTCTCATCTCTGTGCCTGGTCACTTGCTGGCTACTGCTTTCTGTCTCAGTTCAAGGCACTATAGGAAAGGCCACGGATACAAAGCCAACCTGAAGATGACTTGAACAGCAGAGGCAAGTGCCTGGCTTGCAGAAATCATTCTTAGGGAATGGACGAGTTACAGAAGCGAATTCTTTTTACATTTGTGCTAACATTGCACTGTTGAGGCTTTGCAGCAGCGACACACTGTGACAGACTATGATGAAGAAAGACAGCAATGGCGCTGATGGGTACTAAGGGCATGAAGCCAAAAAGATCTTCAACTTTGTTTAAAAAATTCACCAATAATTCACAGGTGAATGTTTTTTAAAGTTTACTTATTTAAGCACTGAGAGTTTCATGAATAATTATTCTCAAAATGGGGCAAGCAAGTCATGGACAGGGGGCCAAATGGGGAGAAGTAATTTCTGGATAGGACATTCCAGGCAGTGACTGTTCCCAGCTATGCTGCTGAGTGTTCTTCAGATGAGTCAGAGAAGAAAAATTGAGAACCAGTATTCTTATACTTCTGAAAACATCAGCACAGCTACTACTTGTTTTCAGAAAAGCAGCATAGGGGATTCTGTGCACAGCAAATACATGCAGTGGACATGCAAGCCAGCAATGACAGCAAAGCATGGCCCAGAGCAGCGACTACTTTCTCAGGGAAAAATTGCTCCTTGGGGATGGACTGAACCCACAGTAAAATCCAGAGATCCACATGCTACTCACAACACAACTGTTGTTTAAAATGACATCGAAACGAGATGCTAGTAATAATGACTCCTGTGTTCCACAGAGGATTTGGAAAACCTCAATCTGTACACTGCTTATTGAATACTATTTCATTAGTGTTGTAAAAGCTGGTTTCTGGTCCAGACTGTCCTTTTTTAAGTGGCAAAGAAGCCTTTGAGGAGCCCACAAGATAGTGATTCTTTCATTAACCCTTGCAAATTTGTTTCACTGGCCTGCACTGGATTAAAGGAACAAAAGAATATCACAGGCCTTCATATGGTACAGCTTCAGTGCCTGATAAGGTCTGGGAAGTACGTTATTTCTGACAGTTCCTTTAAGGATGTACCACTGTTTTTTATACTCACTGATTATCTCCATAACTCAACATTACTGTTTCTTGTTTTATATTGGCTTTATGTTGTCATGCTCGCGTTAAACAAACCCAACGCAAGGGAAAAGATTGTGTGCCAGGCCAGGGCTGACTCTACCAAGGACTCCTGGCTTGGTTCTGCCCTCCTTCTCCTCCAGGAAGTGGGAGAAGGGACCCTGCTCTGGCTTGTTTGTGGTTTGTTCATCCTTAGGCTCTGTAAAGCTGAAAGACAGGTATCTGGTAAGTAGGAATATAACACTCCACTACTTACAGAGCACAAAAGGAGAATTTTGAATTATTTTGTGTATTAAATACAACAGGGTTTTTAGGTTAAAACATATATAGGCATAAATTATACAATGCCACACAACTTTAGGTTTTCATGTGTTTCAGAAGTCTTAAGATGATTCTATATAGTATTTGACAAGTAAAACCATAAATTAATAGACTTCATAGACTTGTAGTTCAATGTCATGATAAAAGGGAAAAATAAATTTAGGGTTTATCTAGAAAATAAATGTAAAGCAAAATAGCATGCTATGTCTTATGAAAGAATAAGGTTTTAAGCAAAAAATTTTAAAAATTAAGTATCTTAAACAAATAATAGATTCCACTCAGAACTAAGGATGGTATTTGTTTCAAGTGGAGAATCTAAAGACAGATTAGCGCAAACACTCAAGACTAAGAAGCATAAAGAAAAGCACTTGCCTGGTGTTTCACGGGTTTAGGTGAGTCCTGCTGTTTGTTACAAACAGATAAGCAAATGTTAGCAAGGCTGGGTCTTTCCCTAGTAGTAGCCACATCGAGGCACCAAGCCAGCGTGCAGCTTAGAAATGTGGCCGCTGATTTGGCTGGCATTATCTCAGGCTCTATCAACTACCACTTCTGCAGCTTGAAAAAGTAGTTAACTGACATTTAGATTCTATATTTCTGTCTTTTTTACCATTGGTGCTTCCCCTATCTCCTCTCCCCTCAAGTTGTCATGAGCAGCAGCAACAGGCCACTTTGCAAGGTGAGAAAGAAGTATTAAAACTATTAAAGAAGTATTGAAACTATTCGAGGACCCTTTTGGGGGCAGAAAATTAGAAATCTATATTCGCATTGCTCATCAATCATTAACCATTCTCACCAAATCTAAGAAATTAGGCTTCCAGCAATAACCATAATTCCCATTTACCCTCTAAGAACATCTCTTTAATGGCAGTTTCTATATATCCTCCTCTTGAGGAAAACAAAACAAAAGGGTCACTGGGTGGGGGAGACACCAGTCAGTCATGTACGCTCTTGAGTCATACAGTCACTCAGAGCACTGTACGGCGTGGATTGCTTCCTGATTTTACTTCTGAAATTATAAAAGAATAAAACTAATACATAAAAGGCAACAAAAGAGCAAAAACTTACAGGAATATTATGATCTTTTCTTCCTTTATGTGAAGAAGCAACATGGGCAAGGTACTGGATGACTTTCTTAGTATTTTCTGTCTTCCCAGCACCCGATTCACCCCTAAAAGAAATATCAACATCAGGTACTTTAAAGAAAACTCAGTGCACTCATTCAAACATTATACTTGATCTGATGAAACTAAAGCAGAGCAAGAAATAATAAATAATAATAGTAGAGGTAACCAAACCAAACCAAACCCTATATTAATAGAAGTTAAATTTTTTTAAAAATTAAATAATTCTTGGTAGATGCTGGTAAGTGACGGAAAGTGTCCAGGGAGGAGGGACAGCCTCCATCAAAGAAGAGAAATTGATGACAAGTGTTCATGAGAAAAGCGCCCAGCACTGAGAAGAGAAACCCTGACACAATCTGCAGGAGCAGGCAGAGCTCTGGGAGGCCGCCGGTTATCGCCTTCATCCTCAAAGCCTTCAGGAGTGACTCCTCCAGCGGGGCTCAGGACGAAGCTTTTCACTGCACCATTGTGGCACCTGGCATGTGGCTCACGAAGACTTCTGACTGCTGGCCTTCTCACTAGGCGCTCTGGCCCCAGTGGTGGCCTGCTGGGTTTGCTTAGGTGTCTTTGTTTTTAATCCATGTAATCTTGCACAGTGTTGACACAGGTAGTTGGTAATTTGTTGTCATAGTGAATAAAACTATATGGGACAAATCTCATTTTATATGATTTGTATTTACAAACGAAGCTTGCGTATTTCAAAAGCTGCTTTATATTTCTACTCAGGACTAAACCTGAAATACAGATTAGCTGCCAGGCACCTAGGGACACCTGCATGTTGGCATCTGTTCGAACACTTAAAGTTCCTTAAGATGTGATCACAGCAAACCTATCTTGACAATCAAGAATCTCAATTTGAATTATAATTTAAAGCAGTATTGAATAGATGAATGGAAGAAGGCCCTGTACATTATCTGTTAAATGTATTCCTAAGGAACTTTTAAAGTATTATTTTGCTCCCATTACTAATGGCCTCTTATCACCATTACCTGACAATGATATACAGGAAATGTAGTGATTTGTCCCCCAGACATTTAATAGCACATTCAGTCATTCAACAAACAGTGGTTAATCAACTTATTTTGTCAGCCATTCTTTTAAGTGCTAGAGATGTAGCTGTGGGTAGATGTTTTTGCAGGGCTCAAGTTTATAAATAACAAAAACAAGTAAGATTGTTACAGGATCCCAGGAATGTTAGGAAGGAAATAAGGATGCCAAAAGGAGGAATTCTGAGAAAAGAAAACCTTCAGATGTGATGGTCAGAGAGAAGCCTCCTGTACAGTGAGCAAGAATTGGCAGGCAAGAGCTGAGAACATGTCCAAGCTGATGGAGAAACATATGCAAAGACCCTGTTATAATATGTCCCCTGGTGGGGTTCCATGGATTTCTAGCCACTTGCTAGGATTTCATATAAATAATAACTAAGTTGGAGAGTGCCAGGAAACATACTAATGAAGTAGGAAAGGGCTGGATGCCTCAAACCCTAGTGGTCATAGTAAAGAAATTATATTTGAATAAAATGCATATACTTAACAGCAATAAGAATGACTTTTTTATCGCTTCTCAGCCTTTTGGCTAAGATCAAGTGAACAATGACTTTTTTGGCCTGTTCATTTTATTAAAAAACACTTAGAGCTTTACTGCTCATCATGATACTGGCGGTTGGTTTCAACATCACTTTTTATTGTGCTAAAGAAACAAGCTTGTCATTTAGCCTGATGATGACTTGTCCCCAAAATAGTTATGACTATTGTATTTCCACAAAGTTTGCGTCTGCGGTTTCTCAGCACACCCTGCTCACTGGACTGGCTGCAGTGTGTCCCCAAAGCACTTCTTTCTCTGCCTGTCACAGTTACGCACCTTTAACAATTGCTTATGATCTCTGCTAAACTTTACATATTTCAGATCTACAGTAAAAATTAAATGCATTTTAAAGCTGTACTGTTAAATTCTCGAGAGAAGGTGAGGATGCTTAAAGTTCTCCATTATAAAATAGGAATAATAATTTCTAGCAAGAGGTTTGATGAAGGAAAAATACAGTCCAACTACAGCACATGATATTAAAAAATTACTTATTATCTGCTTAAAAGCTCATCTATTGTATACAAGGTAAGTTGAATCACTACACTGAGTTACTCTGAAATGAATCTATAGTGTGCTGTAGTGGTTAAGAACATGGGCTAAGGCATTAGACTGACCTGCCTTCATTCAAACCTTTCTACCAGACAGACTCTTCACAGTTAGGATTCTGAACCATCACCACCCCACCAGCACCACGAAGGGCCCATTTTTAAGGCTTTTTACCCAGCCCACGCTAGTAAGAAGTGGGAACTCCAGTAGGTGGACCAGCAGAAGGAAGGAGGATCATCTGAGGCGAGCTCTTGATGGGTATATGGGGACTCTGGCCCCTGCTGTCTCCCAGCCACATAGATGCGAGGAGCTTTCCACCACCACTCCCTCCTGCCTCGCAATTACTGACTCACCAGATTCAAAAGCAATGGAGCCAACTGACCATGGACTGCACTCTGAAATCATGAGCCAAAATAAATTTTTGCTAAATGGAAAGCTGAGCGACACACACTCCCTACGTACAAGGCTTTGGGAAAGTTCTGAGATGGAGTTTATAAATTAAAATAAAATCAAGTCACTTCACAATGCTGAGATAATGCAGGCAATAAGCATAGCATTGTACACGAAGTGGCAGGTGATTTGAACAGCGACCATGATCAATTATGGTAACAAAAAATCCCCCCCCAAAACCAAACCAAAAAAATAAACCTGGTTTTAGTATGAAGGAGGCAGCAGAAATAGATAACTCTTGGAAAGAGAAAAATGAAACAAAATATTGTAAGAAATGGTATGTCTAACCCAAGTGGTAGTAGAGGAAATAAACGTCTGAGCAAAAGGAGAAAGAACAAAAAAGAAAGCATAGTGGTCTTCTGAGGACAGAAAAGTGAGTCATAAGCCAAGGCCTCAACTAGTGATTAAGACAAAGAGAATGTGAAGAGGAATGGGTCAAATTCCTACCAACAAACCAAGAGTTATGGAGAAGTGGAGACAACTTGCAGTCCTAAGCCTCAAGCTAGGGCGCCACCTGTAGCTGACTCTCCCGGCGGGCCTTCCTCAGGGGCCTAGGTCTGTTTTGTTCCTCTCTCACCGAGCGGAGACAGGACAAACAAGGAGATGCAGAATCAGTGCAGGCAGCCAGAGAACTCCTAAACCTTGCAGGCAGAGGAACCCCAAACCTTTGGCTCACCTCGCTTTTAGTCACTCAAACATGGGCACGAGCAATCAAGGTAATACAAGATGCACATGCTTTCCAGTATCCATTAGTACATTCCCTGGTTAAAAAAAAAAAAAAAAACCTAACCTCAGCTGTCTTAACTTTTCCCTAATATGCGGTCACCCCCGAGTGCAGCCTTGCTCCTTTGTGATCACAGAGGAGGCCAGTTAGGCCTTAATTCTCCTCGGGTCCTCAATAGTGAAGCACTTTTAGCCTTGAAATGGCTGCTGGTTTCACTGCTTCCTGGTGTGGGGCCCACAAGGCAAAGGCTGTGGTCCTTTCACCTTGGTTTTTGGAAAAGAAATCTCTTCACAGACAGTGTTGGTTCAAGTTAAGAAGTTAACCTACAAACAAAGAGCCTTAGGCCGGGGATGCCCAGTCTTGGGTGAAGCATATGTGGGTTTAAAGGTCAGGTTCTGTTGTTTTGTTGAAGAGGTGGTACTGGGAATTGAACCCAGTGCCCTTGCACTGAGCTACAACCACAGACCAGTTTATGTTTTATTCTGAGACAGATTCTCACTAAATTACTAAGATGCTCAGACTGGGCTTCAACATGTGATCCTCCTGCCTCAGCCGCCCAGCTGGGATTACAGGCATCTGCCACCATTTCCCAGGACTTTTTAGCCTGAAGGTATTCACATTTTAAAGAGATCTGGAGCTTTCACTGGTTTCCCAAGTGGGGTGTGTGATCTAAAATAAAAACAAAGAACAGCATAAAGAAGCAGAAAAGACCATTAATATATGACAAATCTGGGCTCTTTCCCTGAATTTTTCTGCATCTTGATTTCCCAAATGAGATGTGTCATCAAATTCAGTTTAGCTTCAAAAAGTCCTCTGCCTTAAGTTCTTGCTTCACTTGAAAGACACTAAATACATATTAACCCCCTCTATATATTACACATGAGCATGCACACACTCTCACACACACAAGCCCTACGCACCCTACTAATAGGTGATTTGGTAGTTTCAAAACTTTTTCCTTTAGAAAGTTTATGAGGAAGGGTTGGGTTCAAGTCTTTCTCTATCACATTAATAGCCATTCCTATCAGGTCTAGGATAAATCGACATGGTGATATGTAAATAGAGATAACAGGAAGACTGTAAAGATCAACAGAGATAACATTTTCAAAGATGACGGTTCCCTTGCATGTTTGCCTAGAACATTTTCCCCCAAATTTTTTTAATTTTTAACTGGCTTGCTATTTTGTTTTGTTTTGTTTCGATTTCTGGCTTGCTATTTTGCCCAGAATGTTAAAACTTTTAAATTGAGCAGTATACTTCTTTTTTTCTTCCACACCAGTCATGGGCCAAAGTGAGAAATGCGAGAGCAATGTAATCATCCCCAAACGTTTACAATTTAAGGACATGTAAAACAGACTTATCAGAAAAACAAACTGGGGTCTAGGGAGGCTCTAGAGTCACTTGGCAGGGCTGGGACAAGAAAGAGTATCAGACTTCTATCTGACCATCAATGGCTTTTCAAGTACATACACTGTTGCCTTAGCTATGTAATAATCAATTCTATTCATTTGGTTACTTTAAAACTTTTAAAACAAGCTCTTGATTGGCCAGGGATTTAGCTCAAGTGGTATCATGCATACCTTGGAAGCAGAAAGGGCCCGAGTTTGATCCTGGGGACTGAAAAAAAAAAAAAAAGCTCTTCATTGAAGCTGGCTCTGCCACCATGACTCAATGTATTTTTTTGTATATGACAGTTAAAATTCCTTTACCAGAAAAAAATTACTGTCATGTGTTGACAGAAGCCTATTATAAAGCAACCACTGGTTTAAAATTGTTACATTACATTAAAATATACTTAGGGCTGCAGATATAGCTCAGTGGTGCCATGCCTGCCTGGGAAGTGCACAGTCCCAATCAAGCTCAATCCCTAGTACCGCAAAAAAAAAAAAAAAAAAGCAAAACACACACACACACACACACACACACACAAAACTTGGGTTAAGCATCTTGTCTAACAGGAATCAAAGAGCCACTGAATGTGACTAGACTGTTTCCTAAAAGGGAGCTTAATAAGAAGACAGTACTGGGCCGGAGGGTTAGCTCAGTGGTTCCGGCGCCTGCCTCGCAAGCGCAAGGTCCTGAGTTCAATCCCCGGAAACCACATACAATGCTGGGCGTGGAGACTCACGCCCACCAGCAATCAACACCGCACACCACAATGCCGGGTGTGGTGGCTCACGCCTGTAATCCCAGCACTCGGGAGGCAGGGACAGGAGGATTGCTGAGTTCGCGGTGGCTTGTCTGGGCACCATAGTGAGCTCAGGGCCAGCCTGAACTACAAAGCGAGACCCTGTCTCCAAAAAGCAAAAAAAAAAAAAAAAAAAAGAAGACAGTACTTTCTTCACCAAGAGTGACTCTTGTGAATTTTAACTCTAATGCAATGGAAAGGCAACATTCTCGATAGGTTTTCATTCATTTCATTTAAATATTGGTGTGAGTGTGAAATGAAAGACTTAGCTCTTTCCCTGACAGGCACCCTGAGCTTCCCGGAACACTCAGTGCCAGGTGCCCACACAATGGAGGGGGGGGTGCTGCAGGTGCAGACCTGAGGCTACAAAAGGTAAGGCTCCTGCCTTAGGGGTAGAAGGCCGAGGAGACCAGGGTGTAAATAAAAAATTAATCCTTTCACCGGGCGTGGTGGCTCACGCCTGTAATCCCAGAACTCAGGAGGCAGAGGTAGGAGGATTGCTGAATTCGAGGCTTGCCTGGGCTACATAGTGAGCTCAGTGCCAGCCTGAACTACAAAGCGAGACCCTGTCTCAAGAAAAAAAAGAAAAGAATAAGGGAATAAGAAAGTAAAGCTCAAAGACAAGCTATCTAACTGCTCACGTTTACAGAATAATGTGTGGCTTCTAATTGTATTTTCTCTTTGTGATAATGTAAGAACAAGTACTGATAAAGATGATTAAATACCTACATAAAATAAGTACTTTATAAAGCTGTTTTCTTGAAGAAAATATAATTGGTTTGGCTGTGAAATGAGTTTAAGAATAGACAGTAGTTACATGCTTTTAGGGTATTTCATTTAGATTTTTTAGGGTCTAGGTATATAGTTGAGGCTGGTCCTGAACTTGCCTGGATGCTCCTGCCTTAACTTCTTGAATGCTGGGATGACACATGTGTGCTGTCATGCCTGGATCTTTATTTGTATTTTCAAGAGACCCTACAACAGTGATGGCAAACATAGTAATGATATAGTTTACTGCGGCACATGTGCCACAGGTTTGTCACCACTGCCCCAGAACATTGCATTTTCAAACTCTAGGATATGGCATTTCACACTTTCATAGTTTTCAGGTCACAATGTAACTCTTTGGTAGACAGGAACAGGAAAATCTATTACTAAATACCACAACTGTGCTATCTTAAACTAAGAGAAAACAGTTAAGATGAAAAGAGGTGGAGGTTGGCATTAACTGAGAGGACAGGCAGGGAGCTCTGGGGTGACAGGATTATCTTCTGTATCTTACAGGGTTTAGGTTACAAAATGACTCAGCAAAGGAATACTTCAGATGCATGCTTTCCTCATGTGTAAATTTGCTTCAAAAGATGAAAATGTTGGCCCTTAATTAATGCTACCTATATATACTGAATTTAACTTGAAAACAAAGGGATTAGTTACTGACTAAAATGGTATGAAAATTACTTTAAGCTGAAAACATCTACACAATCAGCAACCACTAGAAAGTTATCTAATTTAAAGCCTGGGTTGGGGTAGGTGCCTGCCTGCAGACACAAGAGCAAGTCCTAGGTGACCTGGCTAAGTCTAGCCCAGATGGGCAGAACCTGCATCTGTGCCTGATTCACTTGCTGGGAACCATACTTTTTTTTTGAGACAGGGTCTCACTGCATAATTTAGGCTACCCTTGAACTCACTATGTAGTCCAGGCTCACCTTGAACTCGTGGCAATCCTCCTGCCTCAGCCTCCCAAGTGATAAGATTACAGGTGTGCATCACCATGCCAGGCTGAACCATAATGTTTAAGCCACTGAGATTTAGGGTGTTTTATTGTTTAGGAAAAGTTTATTTATATGACTTCTTGAGGTTGTTATACTGTGCTAGAACAAAATTCATACACAAAGCCAAAAAATTTTCTCTCCTCAAACTTACCTTCCCTTTCCTCTCCTTCCGCATTAGGTACCATACCTTCTACTCCACAGAAATAATAAGTCCTAAGATGAGAACATACTCCATTTCCAGCTCCTTACCTTACTTACCTGCAAGGCTAACAGGCCCCAGGGCCTATAACTCTAGAAGGCCACACCTCCCTCCCACACCTGATCTCTTACCTAACTCCTTGCTCTCTCAATTCTCCTTCTGTCTCGCCCCTCCTCTGCTACTCCTAAAATACTGCCCCCTCTCCCCCATGCTTTATTTTGACTACATTAAAAATGTTACCGCCGGGCGTGGTGGCTCACGCCTATAATCCCAGCACTCGGGAGGCAGAGACAGGAGGATTGCTGAGTTCGAAGCTTGCCTAGGCTACATAGTGAGCTCAGAGCCAGCCCGAACCACAAAGCGAGACCCTGTCTCAAAAAAAAAAAAAATGCTATCAGTAAGAATACTGTACAAGGCCTCTTTTGATCTCTTACCACTACTCAACTATTACCCCTTCCATGTTCTCACTTTAAAAATAGGTCTACAGGGGCCGGAGGGTTAGCTCAGTGGTTCTGGCGCCTGCCTCGCAAGCGCAAGGTCCTGAGTTCGATCCCCGGTAACCACATATAATGCTGGGCGTGGAGACACGCCCACCAACAATCAACGCCGCATACCACAATGCCTGACGTGGTGGCTCACGCCTGTAATCCCAGTACTCGGGAGGCAGAGACAGGAGGATTGCTGAGTTCGCGGCGGCTTGCCTGGGCACCATAGTGAGCTCAGGGCCAGCCTGAACTACAAAGCGAGACCCTGTCTCAAAAACCAAAAAAAAAAAAAATAGGTCTGCATGTAATTTTTAAATTTCTTTCTTTAGCTTCTTCCCTCCCTTCATTCCTCACCCGCAGTCTGGCTGCCCCCTCTTCCTGTGCCCACTCGCCAAGTCCACTCCCACCACCCTCCACGGCACAATTTCCACACAGCGCAGTCAACCTCAAGGCACTGGATATGCTGACCACCCTTTCCTGAGCAGCCTCTCTGCTCTGTCACCAAACTCTTGCCTCCTCAGGCTTCCAGGTCAGATCACTCGGCTTTCTAGGTCTTGTTCCTCTACCTGGCTGGTTTCCTCAAAATCCCACTCTGCCTTTTCTTTCTACATTCTTCTGAGGTGCTCATATTTGACAGCCTGGCTTCCATCACACCTATGCTATCAAGGTCTCAGATCTGCATTTCTAGCATGGACCTCTCTCCCGAGCTCCACGTCCACAAGCCTCATGGCCACAGTGAGATGAGCCACAAGCACTTCAGGTACAATGTGTCCAAACCGAGATCATCAGCCTGTACTCCAGTCTGGTCCTCCTGTCTTCCTCTGCCAGGAGGCGTCACCAAGGTAATCACCAAGTCCTGGTTAGTCTGTCTCTTAAACCAAACAACAATGAAATTCAACCATGTCTCCTTAAGTTCACAACCACTGACCTCTGTACAGTCACTTCCCTAAGATGATCCAATGGCCTAAATAGTTCCCCTATTTCAACTACTCCTCCAGCTCACTTTCCACACTGCAGCCAAAGTGCTCCTCCTAACATGTAAATCTAAGTGTGTCCTGTCATGAAAACTAAGCAAATCTCTAGTGCTCAGCACATAGTGTACAAGACACAAGACGATTAATGTATATATTTATTAAGTAAAAAGAATAAGTTACCACAATGTCTCATAGGCCTATACTTAAGAGATAAAAACTAAAAATAGAAGTTTCACAGATTTATACTATAAAGTGTGTAAAAAGCCCAGTTTGACAATCAAACAGTAACATCAAATCTAAACTGTTTACATAATCTTAGTCTTAAAATAACTGCAAGGTTTACATTAAACTCTTGCTCTACTTTCCCACCCCGTACAAAAGTTTCTGCTTTCCAAACGATTAAAAATAAATATGAACATTCAGCATTTACTTACGTGCAAAGAATTGACTGGTCCTCACGATCTATAAAACAGAACAGAACAAACAAAAAAAGAAAATGACCATTTGCCTGGTTTTAAAATAGTTGATATAAGTTATAGTAACAGCCTGTTACTATATTCAAACTCAAACTGAGTTACATCCTCTCCAGCCTTCTTTGTAGCCCTAAATCTTATCCTGTTCGCTTATTTTCTACTATGATGCTAGACTCCCAGGGCACCTCACATATTTTGACCTCCTTTTTATGCCTCATAAGCCTTTATCTTCAAATCTCACTGTGTATCAAAATCAACTGGGAAGTTTCATAAAAATCAACTTCCTATGGCGGCTCACGCTTGTAATCCCAGCACTCGGGAGGCAAAGGCAGGAAGATTGCTGAGTTTGAGGCTCACCTGGACTACATAGTAAGCTCAGGGCCAGCCTGAACTACAAAACGAGACCCTGTCTCAAATAAACAAAACAAAACAAAACAAAACACACGACTTCCTAGAGCTCCTCCAAAGTCATTCCCAGGGAAGGAGGGACTGAAAATCTCTTTTTATACAAACACTCAGGCAATTCTGACTGTGGCCAGGTCTGGAAAAACACCACCTTTCAGAATGGCTTCAAGAACACCCACAGCCACAGAAATCATTAATTTAATTTTAAGGAGGAAAAGAAACTATCAAGTACTGCGTGAAGAAGGCTGAAGGAGGATAAACTTCTACAGTGAGCCTTAGTCACTGACTCAAGCCAAAATATTGTATGCACCAAGCATATAAAGGGATGTATGCTAATAAAATCTAACATGCTTACAGCTATTTAATACTTAATAGTAATTTAGTAATCTAAAGATTCAGGTGCAAAATAAATCTATTCATACTGTCTTTAACTGAGTTGTATAAAGAGCATATTACTGTCCTGTCCCTCAAATTTAAATTATCTTGAAAATGTATACCTTTAAAAATTTTTAATTCACATATAATGTACATATGTATAGGGTACAATGTGACCTTTCAATACATGCATATAATGCTTACTGATCATATCTGGGTAACTGAGATATCCCTTACCTCACAAAATGTTTCTCATTTCTTTCTGTTGGGAATATTCAAACTGTTGTCTACCAGTATTTTTTTTTTGTTTTTTTTTGAGACAGGGTCTCACTTTGTAGTTCAGGCTGGCCCTGAGCTCACTATGTAGCCCAGGCAAGCCTCGAACTCAGCAATCCTCCTGTCTCTGCCTCCTGAGCCACCATGCCTGACACTGTGGTATGTGGTATTGATTGCTGGTGGGCATGAGTTACCACACCCAGCATTGTATGTGGTTTTGGGGATGGAACTCAGGACCTTGCACTTGCGAGGCAGGCACCGGAACTACTGAGCTAAATCTCTGGCCCTCTACCAGGTATTTTGAAATATAAATTAATTGTTGTCAAACTCAGTTACCCTACTGTGCTACAGAACATTATACACAATTTCTCCTATCCAACTGCACCCCTTTTATCCATTAACCATCCTCTCTCTATCCTTCCTTTTGCCCAATTTAAGTTTAATAGCTCAAAACCAATGTAACATTCACACAGTCTCCCTTTCAGTCATTTATTCGCCTGCAGTTCACCTAACAGCCTTCCTTCTGACTTCCTCTGCCTAGATCTGCACATCTTGCAGGTCCCTTTCACTTCATCTCTTCTGGGAAGCCTAGACATTGTTCTTCAAGTTCTTCAATGTTTCTTTTAACCATATTCTTGGAACTAGACCAACAATAAACCAGTCACTGCCTAGAATGGACACTCAAGACCTAACTAGCTTATAATTTCTTTATTTCCAACATTCTCAGCCTTAGTGAGCCATTACTAGCTTTATAATCCTCTGCTGGGAGAAAACCAGTGCTGGGTACCATGTTGGGTCCTGGCAAGATGGTAAGGACAGCAACCTTTTGTTCTAGTGCCAACTCTGTCACAAACTCCATGTATCTAAAATGAGCATTTATTCTTTTTTATGAATTGAATTCTTTGTTTATTTTTTTGAGACAGGATCTCCCTTTGTAGTTGAGGCTGGTCTTGAGCTCATTATGTAGCTGAGGCGAGCCTCCAACTCAACAGTCCTCCTTGTCTCTGCCCTCCCACCCAAGTGCTGGGATTACAGGCATGAGCCACCACGCCCGGCACTGTGGTATGTAGTATTAATTGCTCGTAGGTGTGAGTCTCCACGCTTAGCATTGTATGTGGTTACTGGGGATTGAACTCAGGACCTTGCACTTGAGAGGCAGGTGCCGGAACCACTGAGCTAACCCTCCGGCCCTGAATTGAATTCTTTATTGGTATATTTTATATACACATCATGATCACGCTAATTTTTTTTTTTTTTGAGACAGGGTCTCGTTTTGTAGTTCAGGCTGGCCCCGGGCTAACTGTAGCCCAGGCGGTCCTCCAACTCATAGCAATCCTCCTGCCTCTGCCTCCCGAGTACTGGGATTACAGGTGTGAGCCACCACACCTGGCATAGTGCTGTGTGGTACTGATTGCTGGTGGGTGTGAGTCACCACACCTGGTATTATTGTATGTGGTTACTGGGAATTGAACTCAGGACCTTGTGCTTGCTAGGCAGGCACTGGAACCACTGAGCTAAATCTCTGGCCTAATCACACTCAATATTGAGAATTTGTACCAGTATATGATTTAATTCTCATTTTTACCCATTCCCCTACCCCCCCTACAGGCACCACCCCTTATATACATATGCTTTCTTCTTTTAACATCATAGTTTTTTTCCTTCCCCTTATTACTTACCTTTACCCTTTTCCCTTTGAATATTTTCTATTTCACAACATCTATCATACATTCTAGAGCTCATTTACACCTTCAGATTCAATGAGTACTTATTCTTTACTGGGTCTTTAATCTATAAAACCATGATTTTACCCAAACTTACTGTTAATACATAAACCTTCGGACTTGTAAACCTTCCTGGTCTGAGTGATTTCTATAGGACTTTACTATACCAGTTACTATGGCTTTTTTGAACTGGTTCACACATTAAAGAAATGACAATACTAGTCTGGGGGTGGTGGAATGGTTGCTGTGGCTTGGATACATCTCATCTCCAGCACGGCAAAAACAAAAACAAAAAATAACAACGACAACAAAAAGGAATCAAAACACTACAAAGTATTCAGAATAGCTTTCTCCTGCACCTACATGAGACAATACCACTGTCAGAAATTTGAGACCTGCACAGTAATCTGCCTTTCTTCCACACTCTATACTTCATTCCCCCATGCTGCTGGTCACTCCCAAGCCAGTCTCCAATATTAGAAAACCAACTTCCTTCTATCCAGACTTATCTATTCTCATTGTCTGTCTGGTCTTGTTGACCTCAGTTCCTTACAAACAAAGGGGATAGGACTGACAATTCCTCTCCTTCCCCTCCTCCAGTTTTAATCCTTCAAAAATAAAAAGACTGAGACATTGATAGCTCAGATTTTCCAAAGCACCTTCCAAAAATAACATAAGGAGGTATTCAATAAATCCATACTGAATTAAATCAAATCATCAACAGTGAGAAGACTTTCTAATCAATAATCTTGATTCTTACCATAAGAGACCAGGAAAGAATAAGCTCAAAGAAAGGAAATGACAAGGAATAGGAATCAGTGCAATGGGGAAAAAAAATAATGATAACAAATGCTAGTTCTTTGAGGTTTATTGATAAATTCTAGCCAAATTGGCCAGGAAAAAGGAGAAAAAGACACAAATTACTACCTATAATAAGAAAGGGACTATCTGAAGAGTCCATAGATATTAAAAAGAAAAATGAGGAAATATTAGGAGCACTTTACGGCAAATTACTTGACAACTAAGATGAAAGGAATAATTTTTTTTAAAAAGACTACTACAGCTCATTTGAGAAGAAACAGTAAGCTGAGTAGCTGTTCATCTATCAAAGAAATTGAATGTGCATTGAAAAACCTTCCCACAAAGAAAATATGACTTTATTGGTGAATTGTGCAAAATACTTAAGGAAGAAAGAATTCTTTACAAACTCCTACAGGAAACAGAAAAGGAAGAAATATTTCCTAATCCATTCCAAGAGACAATCCTTACCCTGATACTAAAACTGGCACAAAAAAAGGAAGATGAAAACAGCACAAAAATATTTCTCATAAAGCACACAAATTCTTAGCAAAATGTTAGAAAACTAAATTAAGTGATATATTTCAGAAAATGACACATAAAATGTGCAAGTGGTGTTGAATGAAGCTAGTTTAATACCAAAAAAATAAAAAACTCCAATTTATACCCACAGACTAAGGAAGAAAAACTGTATGATAACTAAATAGACACTGGAAAAGCATTTCAACACCCATTCATGATTAAAGAAATACTCAGAAAACTAAGAATGCAATGAAACTTCAATCTGACAAAGGTTATCTACAGAAAAATGTCTACAATTAATTCTATAATGCTGCAAAACTGAATGTTGTATTGATATAGGAATATTGAGCCTCTAAGAATGACAAAGGAGAACTATAACTCTCAACCCGTTAGATGCCAGGTAAACCATATTTGTGTTCTTTAAAATAGAACAATGAATTTTAAGGAAGAACAGAGATAAAGAGTAGTAAATACTTATGGAGAGATATAGCTAAGAGGAGCTCCAAATAGGTTGCCAGGGAACCCCATTTTTAGTGGAAGTTTTATAAAGCACATTCATGTGGGTACAACATGGGTTAAAGTCATGATCAACCAATAAGGTTATAAGTACAGTCACTTGGGTGATAGTGATCTAATGGGGAAACAAATCATATAGCAAATGTATATGGAAAGAACAAAGAACTTTTTAGGGAAGTGATGGTCCTAGGGGGTCTTTGTCACCTACGAATGACTGATGTCTATCTAAACTTTATTAGATCAGGTATTACTATTTAGCTCATATTTCCTGTATTTCATTGGGGAAATATATAGGCCTGGCCTCTGATATACCTCTGGTCACAGTTGTAAAATTTTTTTGTTTTGAGACAGGGTCTCGCTTTGTTGATCAGGCTGGCCCTGAGCTCACTATGTAGCACACTATGAGGCAAACCTTTAACTCAGCAATCCTCCCGACTCTGCCTCCCAAGTGCTGGGATTACAGGTATGAGCCACTATGCCCAGCATTGTAGTCTGTGGTACCGATGGCTGGTGGGCATTAAGTCAGCACATCTGGTATTGTTGTATGTGGTTACCGGGAATTAAAGCAGGGACTTTGTGCTTGCTAGGCAGGTGTTGGAACCACTGAGCTAAATCTCTGGTCCCATTGTAATGCATTTTTATCTTTTGCCTTGATTCTCTCCAGCCCTCTCTGACTTCCTATAGTTATTTTTGGCTAACCTAGTTAATTATAATATTACCCCTTCTGAAGAATTAACCCTTGGAGCTGTGAGGGGACGATGACTATTTTGGCTGCTTAAGGCTGAAGGGGGGGATTGGAGTTGTGATTGGCAGTCAGAGATAATATCTGAGGTTATATGTAAAGGATCTCAGCAGACACCAGGCATTCTTATCTTGGATAGGTATATAGCTTTAAGTCTGGAGAAGACAAGGCTAAAGAAACAGTTAACTATTCATGGGCCAAATTATAAGATCAACAAAATAATTATGCATATAATCAACAACTGCTTTCACCAAGAAGACTCAGTAATAGCCCCTCATAAAAAGGGTAAGGAGAAAGTCCAGAGAATTTTAGAATCTGACATGGCATTAATCTGTCCTTTAATATCTTGAACAGCCATCAAGATATTAGCAGATACATAAATATAAATACCTATTATTTTGATTACTATAGCTGTTACAAGGCTTTAAACTGATTCCTAAAAAATATATTCTTTTTCAAAGTTAAAAAAAAGGAAATACTAGCAAAACTCTCAGGAATATATATACAATATTTAGCTTTTTTAAAAAATTTTTTTAAATTTTTATTTTATTTATTAAAAAGGACCAAGGCCTAGAATTTGAAGTGTATTCCTCACTGTGATAAAAACTAATGGTAGGGTCAGGGCTTTAGTTCAGTTGCTCCACACCTGCCTTGCAAGCACAAGATGCTGAGATCAATCCCCCAGTAAAGGGGTGGGGGAGGTAATGGTAATGAGGTCACTGTAGGTGGGTTTCCTAAGCCATCTTGTGAAGATGTTTCTTTATAGTTTCATTACAAAAAAAAATCTTTCATGCCAGGCATGATGGCTCATGCCTATAATCCCACACTTGGGAGGCAGAGGCAGGAGGACTGTTGAGTCAAAGCTTGCCTGGATTACACAATGAGCTCAGGGCCAGTCTGAACTACAAAGGGAGACTCTATCTCAAAGAAAAAAAAATCTTTCCTGATGATTGTGGCCTTTATGTACAAAGAAGGTGATAGAGACTATCTCAGTGCTTGAGAATACCCTGTGTGACTGTGGTTTTAAAAGAAGACCCATTATTACTCTGTAATCTTTTAGAAAGTTTAAATCTGAGGGTTACTTTGGGACCAAAACCTTTACTACCTTTGGTGCTTCTTCTGTTTTTTAAAGGAAAGAACTCAACCCAGTTTGGGAAAATACATACCCAAACCAACAGGTACTTGAGCCTCTTACTCTCTGGCAAATGAGTAAAATCGAGCTGGCAATCTTCTCCAGGCTATTCACCATGTCTCTGTATTTCTGGAGGGACCATGGTCTGGTTAAAAGGATTGGTTTATTTTGTTTTGAAATTTGGCAGAGCTCACATGTATTGCTCTACCTATTTTACTTTTAGTTGGCCATACTTTAGGACTTCTTTTTATCTCCATGAGGGGGAGACAAAATACCTGATTTGAGTGTGTATTATAGTATTTAGGTAAGATAACATTATCTCTACCCAGAAGGGGAACTGGGCTTTTAGGAATAACTAAAAAGGAATGGGTAAACAAAAAGCCATCCCAGTTAGAGCCTAAGGGTAAGTTATCAACTTTCTGGGACTCTTTTTAATAACTGACAGTGGAAAGGCCAGGGTTGAAAAGAAGAACCAAGAGACATCTATCAGTATCCCCCAATAGGGAGATTTCTTTTTCCTCTATAGTCAAAATTGCCCTGGGCTCCTTTGTAGAGTTGACAATCTAGCAAAAGGGAGAAGGCAGAGAGTGCCCCAGGGTACTTTTGTTATGCTAGACCAGCTCATAAATCCAAGCTCTGGGGCTTCTGCCTTAGAGGGCAGTCTGACTTCCAGTGGTCACCTCTGAAATCAGGGCATGGCTCAAGAGTCTCAAATGGCAATCTCTCTTAAAGTGGCCTGGCTTTCCATGGCAGTACCAAGTGAGGTTGGTTATCAAGCTCTTTGTTGACTCTTAGAATCAAATGCAAGGTCTGTTTCTTTTAAGCCCATAACAAGGGCAGGCATTACTTGCTGATGCCTTTTTCTCCCTTTGGCCTCTTCTTGGCCTCTATCATAAAATATTGAGGAGGCAATTTTTACTGAAGTATCAAGTAAGCTATCTGGAGCAAAAGCCATTTTTTGTAGCTTTTTCTTAATATCTGGGGTTGACTGGTTAAAGACCTTGTCTTTAAGAATCTGTCGTTCTGTTAAATTAGGAGTTAGGGTATATGTTTTACCAATGCCCTCCCCCCATTTTATTTATTTTTTTTAGACAGGGTTTTGCTTTGTAGTTCAGGCTGGCTCTGAGCTCAATATGTAGCTCAGGGTAGCCTCAAACTCAGCAATCCTCCTGCCTCTGCCTCCTGAGTGCTGGGATTATAGGCGTGAGCAACCATGCCCAGCTACCAATGCCTTTTGTAAATGATCTAAGAATGCAGGGGTGTTATTTTTTTCCTGATGAATAGTTGATAATTTAAAATAATTCAAAGGCTTGGTTTTTATCCTTATTAGACCTTTAAGACTATTTGTCTGAAAATGTTTCTTATTTTAATCTCCTTTCTGGTTGGCAGGCCAGTAGAGTTCTTGAATAGGGATTGCTCATGCTCCAGAAGGAATTAGCTGTGCCCTGGCTGCCTATCTTCTGACCTTTAAAAATAAATGTAATATTCATCTATAAGTGTAATAGCAACTTGTAATACTGCTTGTCTCTCATTAGAAGTGAATGTCTGATTTAAAAGTAACATTATATCTTTCTAGTCTAGTTTGTACATTGAAGTAAGTCTTCTGAAGACCTCAAAGTATTTATCAGGGTTGTCTGAAAACTTTTTTAGATTTTGTTTGATTTTTCGGAGGTCACTGAGAGAAAAAGACACATTAACACAGGCAGGCCCAAATTCATCCTTTATTCTCTGTGGCTTGTATTTATTTTTTGAACACAAATAAGCTTTATGTCTTAGTATAAAAAAGCCTGAACATAAGATAATTTTGACCATTTTTCTTCTTTCTTATAGTATTACTCTAGTTGTAAAATAGTATTATAATCAATATTTCTCTGCATTATATTTTGGCTCTAGGAAAATGTCTGGGTGCAGTAAAATATTAAGTGGTTCCTTTTTTAATATGCAAGGGTCAAATATTCTCTAGTGCTAAAGAATAAATTTTAAAGAAGTAAGAGATTTTGACATCAAGTTTCCAAACTGAAAGAAGAGAAAGAATTGGTGTCCCAATTTTATTTGATTTCTATATCCTCAAGACATTCCCCAAGGTGACCTGCTCCACAGCAGGTGGCTGCCATCTACAAAGCAACCAGAAGATATGATGGGTCAGACTATCTACTCTTACCTACCTATATCCCTATTTTCCTGAAAATTCATACTCTTAAATCTAGCATATGTTTCTAAAAGCACAAACTATGACTACTTCTAGCTATCAACATTGTTGGCAAAATTAATCCAATAATCAAGAGACCTGAAATGCTGTTCTGAAAACAGATTAAAGGGCAAATTGCTGTGTTTGGAGCACTTCTCATCTGTAAAAGAGCTCACCTCTAGAGATAAATAGTCAGATGGCTCTGGGAAATCTGGCTCTGGGCCCAAGGGTGAAGAAGTCTCTAATAGAGCTGAGTTATCTATCTAATCACCTAGGCAATCTTTCTTACCAGCAAGACAAGACTGTTTTACTTAAAATCTATTTTAAAATATTTATGTCCCTGAAGCTTACAGGTTAATAAAACTTATACCTATCACCTAGCAGCCACAATGCACATTATTAGTAGAGGCACATTTATCATTTCCTATATGCACATGACAGAAGAGAAAGGCCAAGACCTCTTTTTTTCTTTTTTTTTTTTTTGAGACAGGGTCTCGCTTTGTAGTTCAGGCTGGCTCTGAGCTCACTATGTAGCCCAGGCAAGCTTCAAACTCAGCAATCCTCCTGCCTCTGCCTCCCGAGTGCTGGGATTACAGGCGTGAGCCACCACGCCTGGCACTGTGGTATGTGGTATTGATTGTTGGTGGGCGTGAGTCTCCACGCCCAGCATTGTATGTGGTTTCCGGGGATCGAACTCAGGACCTTGCGCTTGCGAGGCAGGTGCCGGAACCACTGAGCTAATCCTCCGGCCCAAGACCTCTTTTTTTCTATTCTTAGCATATGTAAAACACAACTCTAAATTGCTTTTTTGATAGCTGTTCTTCTCTGTGAAAGGTAAACAGTTGCTGCAAGTTGCCTCAGCTTGAGACCTCTTGTAGAGAGGTTTGTTTGTTTATTTATTTATTTATAAGACAGGGTCTCACTTTGTAGTTCAGGCTGGCCCTGAGCTCACTATGTAGCCCAGGCAAGCCTCGAACTAGCAATCCTCCTGCCTCTGCCTCCCGAGTGCTGTGATTACAGGTGTGAGCCACCATGCCCGGCACTGTGGTATGTGGTATTGATTGCTGGTGGGCCTGAGTCACCACACCCAGCATTGTATGTGGTTACTGGGGATCGAACTGAGGACCTTGTGCTTGCAAGGCAGGCGCTGGAACCACTGAGCTAAATCTCCACCCCTGGGTGAGGTTTATTACATAAGGTTTATTAATAAGGTGATCGAGGAGTTTTAAAGCTAACTCCTAGCAAGCTGGAATAAGAAAAACAAACAAACAAAAAAACTGGGGTGGGGTTTCTTAACTTAGGCCTTTTTCCTAGTAAAGATTTGTCAGAGTATCTACAAAGTTACCTTATTAACAGAGAAAGAAAACTCCATACCTGTAGCTCAACTTTTAATGGAGGCTTAAGAGAGGGTTCTAACAGTGGCATTTCAGGTCATCTTAGGACAGAGAATAACTGAAGACCACTGAGTATTATCTCTTACCTCATTGGGAGCAAAGGTAGGGATGATAGGTAAGTGGAGATTTTGTTTTTTTGAGACAGAGTCTCACTTTGTAGTTCAGGTTGGCCCTGAGCTCATTATGTGGCCCAGGCAAGCCTCAAACTCAGCAATCCTCCTGCCTCTGCCTCCCGAGTGCTGGGATTATAGGAGTGAGCCATCACGCCCAGCACTGTGGTTATATGGTACTGATTGCTGATGGGCATAAGTCACCACACTCAGTACTGTTGTATGTGGTTACTGGGGACTGAACTCTGAACCTGTGCTTGCTAGGAAGGTGCCCGAACCACTGAGCTAAATCTCCAGCCCAAAAGTGGAGATTTTTCTGCTATTTACCCAGTCAGGCTTTTGGGACCCAGCATCCACTGAGGAATCTTTGGGTATTGGCCAGGGCAACAGTCATAACTCCTCAGTTTCCCTCTCAGTTTTTATTGATTTTATGCAACTAGATATTTGTCTCTGGAAAAGAATTCAGCTGCCTGTCTGCTCAACATTCCACTGGTTTCAATGGGGGTTAACCAGAAAGTGCTGGGTAAACCTGTCCTCTCCTTTAAGAATGACAGCTGCTCTAAGAGTGTTTAACGTGCTGGGAGAGTAACCAGTTTGTTAAGAATTCTGTAAGAGACAGATAAAAGCCTGAGCTGTCTAGGAGGATTTTCCTGTTTCTTACATTAACATGCTCACTTTCTATGGGCTTAATTTAAAAATTCTTAGTTGCTAAATAGGAAGGCACTTTAGGCTTATCTTCTCTTTAATCTTTTTTTTTTTTTTTTTGAGACAGGATCTCGCTTTGTAGTCAGGCTGGCCCTGAGCTCACTATGTAGCCCAGGCAAGCCTCAAACTCAGCAATCCTCCTGCCTCTGCTTCCCGAGTGCCCGGCACTATGGTATGTGGTATTGATTGCTGGTGGGCGTGAGTCACCACGCCCAGCATTGTATGTGGCTACCGGTATCGAACTCAGGACCTTTTGCTTGCAAGGCAGGTGCTGGAACCACTGAGCTAAATCTCTGGCCCTTCTCTTTAATCTTAAATGCCACACACACACATACAGACATAGAGAGTACAAAATGATGGGAAAAGATTAGAAATGAGATGAGAAAAAGGAAGTCTTTTTTTCCCTCATGCTCACAGTGAGTTATTAAAACAACCTGCCTATGAGTCATCACTTTCAACCTGAAAAGGGGAGAATGGGGAATCTCAAGAGCTAAGACTGCTTACTCACCAGTAGAAGATCACCCCAGAAAAGAAACAGGCAGACCAGGCTTAATGTTCCCTCTAGAGTATAGAGGGGGATTAAGGCCAGTCTGCCCCTGTGAAACCTATCCTCTAAGTATTTAGCATTTTATAAATTCACATTTTAGTTACCATCAAAGTCTACTACGGGACACTCTAACACTATTTTTTTTTTTTTAGCACTAAGATAACCACAGCAAAGAAGTCAAATAAGTCAAGTCTCAACCTTTTAGATGTCAGGTACTGAGTTTGCATTCCCCAAGACTAAACAATGAATTCTGAGGAGAAGTGAAGATTAAGAGTAGGAAGCATTTATTTATAGAAATAGCTCCTAAAAGGCAGGAGGGGTCCCAGATGGGATGCTGGGACCCATTTTCAAGAGAAGTTTTATAAAATATGACCATGGGATAGGGATTTAGCTCAGTGGTTCTGGCATCTGCTTTGTAACACAAGGTCCTGAGTTTGATCCCAAGTAGTACATACCACAATGCCAGGCATGGTGACTCACGTCCACCAGCAATCAGTACCACACACCACCATGCCAGGCATGGTGGCTCACACCTGTAATCCCAGCACTCGGGAGGCAGAGGCAGAAGGATTGCTGAGTTCGAGGTATGCCTAGGCTACATAGTGAGCCTAGGGCCAGCTTCAACTACAAAACGAGACTCTGTCTCAAAAAAGAAAGAAAACCCCAAAACAAAACAAAACAAAAAACACAACCTTGTGGGTATATGTGGGTTAAAGATCTAAAAATAGCTGCTTAGGTAACAGTGATTCAGTGGGGATGCAAGTCACATAGCAAGTGTACATGGAAAGAAAAAGAACTTTTTAGGAAAGTGATGAGCCTGAGGGTCTTAGCCACCTACCAAGTGACTTATGCCCATCTAGACTTTGTTAGAATTAGGTATTACCACTTATCTCATCCCTTGGGAAAATACTGACTTCTGGGAAGATGGAGGACTGGTGAACACCATAGAAGAACTTCTCTGGGATTTGGTATCCTGACATTGGAATATAGCAGCACATGGAGCAGAAGGTGGGATGTGGGTCCCCAGGAGCAGGAAGGATTTGAAGTGACAATTGAAGTCCACAACGAGAACCAAGAGAGAAGTCTGGATGAAAAAGAGGAAAACAGTGGGCAATGTTTTGTCCCAGAGTCCAGACACAATGTGGGAAGGGTAGGTTGAACCTGTAGACACACAGTGATGATTTGGGACCCTCAAGGCCTCCATGGAGAAAGGCACCAGTGGAACAGAGCAGCAGATGAAGCAGACTGCAGTGGCTGGTGAGTTATTTGGGTTCGGACATTACTCAGGAGAAGGCAACTGTGTGACAGCCCTCTTGAAAAGGGGCCAACTAAGCTTGGAATTCAGAACAGCTACAGGTCAGCTTCATCTAGTGACTCCCAGTGTCATGGTGAGGCAACTGAGTGCAATCAGCAAAAAGTCAGGGACCAAAGTTCAAGCCAGCAAGAAGCACATGGATTGTGACAGACTCAACAAATCCAGTACCAGCCTCATAGCCAGAAACCACCCTGAACTTCAGCAGAACTAAAGGTCCAGAATTACTGGGATTAGCTATTATCCCACCACAAATCAACAGCTGGCTTGATGGAATTAAATCCCTAGGATCTGGACTCCATCTCCCTGTGTTGTCCACCAGTGACAGCAGAGACCTTGAACTGAATGTTTCTTTCCTCTTAATTCCTTTTTTCCTTTCTTCCTTCTGTTTTTTTGTTCTTGTTCTGGTTCAGATTTTCTTCATTGTTTATTCTTGTTTTTACATGAGTGTGAACAGTTTCTAGTTATTTTGCCATGATTGTTTTATCTTTTTAATTTCTACCTTCTCTCCTTGCCTTCAGTCTTCATTACCAGTTTCCTCCAGATCTTCCTTTATCCTCCAGCCCTGGTCATAACCTGCTCTTCTATTTCTCTATTTTCCACCCATTCCTTCTAAGTCTCCCCTTCAAGATAAAATTGCCATGTTGAGGACCTAATTATTTCATACAATTTTCTAGTTCATCCTAGATTTTGTTATATAAGCACAAATCTAGTTTAGGTGGTTAAAGGTAGCAAATTACTTTTTTTTTTTTTAAAGGAAATGAATAGACACTTAAACAAGATGTACCCCCATCCCAGACTTTCAGCTCACCAAAGGAAAACCCAGGGGGCAATGAGGTGGTTCAGTCTGAAAGCCACCTACCTGAATTCTGTGAAATGGTGATTGCAGAAGTAACAAAACAGGTGAATAAGGCTTTAGAAAAATTCAAAGCAGAAATAATTTCTCAGTTAACAACAGACATGGTGACCAAAATGAAAGACATGCTTACTGCTTCTAAAGCAGTTCCAAATAAAAAAACAGGAAAGTGATAGAAACATAGCATAGGACGGAAACTCAGCATAGGAAGGAAATGGAATCCATAAAACAGATTCAGCAGAATGAGCCAGTGTGAGGACAGAATATGAGATACAGCATACAGGATTGCAGTTAGTGATCATGAAAGGACAAATTATTAAGAAATAGCAAGGGAATATGAGAAATCAATCTAGCAGCTGTTAGAAGATGCAAAGAAAAATAGCATAAGATTGATCAGAGCCAGTAAAAAAGCAGGAGATAGCATAAATGATATTAAAAAAAAATCTTGTTCACTGAAATAATGACAGAAAACTTCCCAAACAGGAAAAAAAGAATTCAACATACAGATATGTGAGGCATATAAAACTCCAATTAGCCACTATAAAAAAAAATCAAACTTCCCCAAGGAATATAATAGTCAAGATTCCAGAAATTCAACACAAAATGTAAAAGCTGTTACAGAAAAGAAACAAGTCACCTGTAAATAAAACCCCTTCAGAATCACATCTGACTTCTCTCTTTTTCATTCAAGGAGAGCTTGGAGTGAAGTATTCCCTAAAAGACAAGAGTCTCTAACCAAATTGATGTATCCCACAAAACTATCTTTTCAAACTGATGGAAAAATAAGACACTTCCATGACAAAGAACACCTGAAGAAATTCATGAACACCAAACTAGCACTCCAAAGTGCTCTGCAGGAAATTCTAGAAAGAGATGACAATGATTACGACTTCATGAACCCCAACAGAATGAATTCACCAGTAATGGCAAGAAATTAAGCAAAGGAGGACAGAAGGGAGCCAACAATAGGAACATAACATGGCACAAATAAGTCAATACATATCAGTTATAACAATCAATGTTAAGGGTCTCAATTCACCAATCCAAAAAAACTGGCAAAATGGATCAAGAAGCAAGATTCAACAGTATGTAGCATACAAGAAACATGTTTCATTCAAAAATTCATAGACTGAAAATCAAAGGAAAGAGCATTCCATATGACAAGAACCCAGAAAAAGGTATGGGGAGCTATTCTATTTGCAGACAAGGTGGACTTCAAATCAAGACTAAAGGAGACAAAGAAGGCCACTACATCATTGTTAAGGGAACAATCTGAGAGGAAGAGATAATCTAAATTTATATGCACCAAATAATAGTGTACAAAACTATGTAAAACAAATATTAACAGACATAATCAAATAAGCACTAATACAATTATAATGGGAGGACTCAATACTTTGCTGTCACAAATAGGCAATTCAAATAGTTTTGAACTAGACAAAAAAATCAACAATGAAATATTAGATATGAATCAATCTCTTGAACAAATGGACTTAGTAGATATTCAGAGTATTCTACCTCACAACATAAGAATATACATCTTTCTCAGATGCACAGGGATGTTCTCCAAAACAGACCACATATTAGCTCATAGAACAGCTTAAGTAAATGCAAAAGAATTATAATTATTGCATGCATATTATCAGACCATAATGCAATGTAACTGGAAATCAACAGAAAAGCCATAAAAACTTCATAAACTCATAGAAATTATGAACAACCAATGTGTCACAGATGAAATTTAAGAAGAAATTAGACCATTTCTACAATTAAATGATAATGTCAATACAACATACCTTGGGGAAGTATGCAGATCTGGTCATTTTATCTCGTGGGCTAGCCTCCAACTGATTTGCCTCTGGTCACAGCTATAATGTGTTTTTTACCTTTTGTACTAACTCTCTCAAGGCCCTATCCCCATCTGACCACCTAAAATTTTTGAACCTAACTTAGCTATAATAGTAACATCTATAATTTCTCTAACACCAGGAACAAGACATAGATGTCTGTTCTGATCTCTTTTATTTAACACTGCAAAGCAAGGGAAGAAAAAAAGCCTTAGATTCTGAAGGAGTAAATAATAATTTTCTCTTTGAAGAGGAATAACTGTCTTGACAGAAAATGTGAAAGAATTTATAAGAAAAAAATTTCTAGAATAAATTAGTTCAACATAGACATTAAAAGGTTAGTATAGTTTTCAGATCCCACTTCTATATATAAGAAGCAACAATTGGAAATTAAAACTTTAAAAGTTTAATTTAAGACTAAAAATTATGAAATGTTTAGCTATACTAACATGGTATATATTGTACTCAGGTATTAATCCAACAAAATGTGTGTAAGAGCAGCATGCTAAAAACTACAAAAAAAGAAAAAAACTCCTGTAACTTGGAGGACTCAATATTGTTAATTCTGCATCAAAGAAATTATATATAGATTTAATGCAATCTAATCCAAATGTCAGCAGGATATGGGGGGGGGGTGATAAACCGACTTTAAAATTTATATATGTGGAAAAACCAATGAATTAGAATAGACCAAACAATTTTTAAAAAGAACAATGATGGAAGACTTGCTATCTGATTTCAAGATTTATTATAAAGCTACAATTAATCAAGTCAGTAAAGTATTGATGAAAAGATAGACATACAGATTAAAAGAATACAGAATCCCAGAACAAGCCTTTGGTGATTTTCAACAAAGGTACAAAGGTAATTTATTGGAGGAACAAATACTGTTTTCAGTAAGTAGTGCTAGAACAAGTTGATAGCCATATGCAGGACAAATGAACCTTAATCCATACCTTAAACCAAATAGAAAAATTAGCTCAAAATGTGTGTAATTGAAAGGAAAACACTGCAAATTATTTACCTAATAAAGGATGTATATCTGGTAAGGACAAAAACCTTCAAAACTAAACAATAAGGAAATAAACTAAACTTTAAACAGGTCAAGATTTTGTTATCACCAATGATATAGGGATGACAAATAAGCACATCGAAGATGCATAAGGGGAACACAACTGAAAAACACAATGAGAAACCACAACAGACCATTAGAAAGACAATTTAACTGACAGTACCAAATACTGACAAAGATTCAGAAAAACTGGGACTCATCTGTTGGTGGCAGGAATGTCAACTGACAGAGGTGCTTTGGAAAATAGTTCCAGAACTTCTTATAAAGTTAAGCATATACCTATGGTGTGATCCAGCAATCCTGTGCCTACTATTGATTCAGGTGAGATGGAAACTTTATACTCATATAGTTTGACCTATTACCAAACCTGTAAATAATCTTCTTAGATGGTGTAAGATGAACAAACCATGGAACATGCATACCAGGAAACACTACTTAGGGCTGAAAAGGAGTGAACTTCTGATAAGTGATCTCAATGCAGAATGTGACTGAGAGAAGTCACATTCAAAAGGTTCAACTGTGGATGATTATGATATTCTGGAAATGGCAAAACGATAGTGGTTTATTCCTAGCATTTATTTAATTTTAGTTAGAGTAAAGGATAACTAGCAATACATAAGAAAGCTACTGATTTTTATATTTTAACTGATCACCCATGAATCAGTTTTATCCCTTCCCTCATCTTTGCACTCTGACTTCATCATTTCTTAAGTTTCCTTCATAGCATTTATCACTATTTGATGTTTTTATTTTTGTCTCTCCAAAGAGACAAAAATGTACTGGAGGGGTTTTACTATATCTTAAATTTACAGAATGAGTGATTTTGGGTCTTGTTTTGAATTTTCATGGTGGATGATCCCATATATAGAACCAAAAAAACTATAATTCATTATGAAATATTCACTTTCCTTCCATAAAGTGATGATCTGTTCCTGTGCTACAGTTTACTTTAGTTGGGTGCTTTCTTTTTGTATATCACTGGTTATGGTATCTGCCCATTGTGCAACTTTTATTACTTTGTTATTTGAGTTGTTTTTCTTGTAAACAGCATACAATTGTGTTAGGCTGTCTCTCATAAGGTGTTAAAAGTAGTAACATTTATTGTTATAATTGTTACATTTGGTGTCACATATTTTCAGACTTTTAAAAACATTTCTTGGTGGCCAGGGATTTAGCTCAGTGGTTCTGGTGTCTGCTTTGCAAGCACAAGGTCCCAAGTTTGATCCCCAGTAACTTCATACCACAATACTGGGTGTAGTGGCTCATGCCTGTAATCCCAGTACTCAGGAGGCAGAGGCAGGAGGATTGCTGTAAGTCTGAGGCTTGCCTGGGCTACACAGTGAGCTCAATGCCAGCCTGAACTACAAAGTTGAGGCCCTATCTCCAAAAAGAAAAAAAAAAATTTCTTGGTGTTTCACTGGGATGATGGCTTATTTACATTTCTTCTGATATAGAAAATTAACACTCTATTTAAACAATTAAAAATTTTTTATTAAAACATGTTTGAAATACATAATGAACACATTTATTGTGGGGGGCTGGTACATACATATATGGTACTTAGTCCTTTTTAAACCCCTCCATCAACCTTCATTTGTAAAGGTTCACATTTTGATCTACATCAATCCTACTTTTTTTTTTTGAGACAGGGTCTTATTATGCAGTTCAGGGGGGCCTTGAACTCACTATCTGTGTAGCTCAGGTTGACCTTGAACTTGTGATTCTTTTGCTTCAACCTCTGAGTGCTGGGACTACAGGATTCCGTACCATACCCAACTTTTGATCCTATTTTAAGAACTAATGCTTGTTCTTAAAAGTAAGCATAGTATGTGTTCCTGTTACCCTAGAGGAGCATTCAGTATATTAGACATCTGCTCAGCACTTACTACGCAGAGGAGCCTCCTGTCACTACTGGGTGACTGGTTGTTTCCAGCATTAGTCAGAAAACTAGTAGAGGTTAAGCTCCATCCAAAGTAACAGCATATGCAATCTGTACATTAAGAAATGCAGCCAAAGGAAAAAAAAGCAAAAGGACTTTCTAGACGGTAGGAGAAGGTGAGTCCAAAGAGCAACAAGCCCAGACTTGAAGACAGAGGGCTCCAGGTGTGTCTCCAAGGGGGAATGCCTGTAGACATTATGTGATCATTTCTGTGTATCAGAAGATGCACAGTTAATGCAGGCAATTAATGCCCAATTAATGCAGGCAACTTCAAAACTGTTCTGTTCTCAAAATAGGAAAACCACTAGCCCCAGGGAACACAGCAAATTATACATGAAACGAAATATGATCATAGGACAAAGAATTTAAATATTTACTAAAATCCAAATCAATAGTGTTTTAATTTCTATCAAAAGGTTAAATGAGTTAAAACTCATTTATATAAATACTAGAAATAGAAGAAAAACAGCATAGGCTTGTTATTTACAAATATGTATGTGCCCTGTTAGTGCAGTAGGTAGCATGCCAGTCTCACAATTATATATATCTGTATCTATACCTATATCTGTGGCTATAACTATATTTACAGACAAATTGTACTTTCTTTTTAACAGAAAGTCCAGGGTGGGCAGGGGTAGTACAGGGATCTCCTGTTCTTTCAATAACATATTAAGCCTTATCCTACTGTGTATTTGTTGTTTTAACTACCTTCTCATATTTAATAAAAAAGTAAAAAAATAATCCATTTAAATTTCATTGGCAATTTCTGATCTTGAGGTTACACAGATTATTCTGCATCGTTTAATGGCTTAAATCCATTTAGATAACATAGGAATCATCTAGTAGTTAAAATCTGACCAACACGACCTCTAAAATTTTTAGGTTTTGTATCTTTAAGGGCAAGATGGGTTTTAGGGAATTTCTTCCAATTATCCCCTGGGCTCTCTTCTGGTTCAGTTTATTTAATTATGGGATTGTATAACCATTATCATTCCTAGGATTTCTCTTCACTTGGTCATACATACCAAATATTTGTCTATTTTATGGTATTTTCAGGGAACCAGGTGTTGTACTGAATAGTTCTATGAAAGAATGTACATTGTCCTAATTCATTAATAACTTTATGCACTTTTCCTTTGAACTACTTTTATTGCTCATTTTATTGGGAAGTGACACATAGAAAAGCTTGTAAGATATTGTTCAGCTCAATAAATTATCACAAAGTTGTCTTTTAATTTTAACTATCTTTCTGAGTAAAAAGCTTAACTCTTCTACAAATTTCTGTTTACTAATAAAATTCCTGTAAGTATGAATTGTTTCTTAATGTGACTTGTCATAACCCATACATTTTTATGTGATATTTGTTGTAGTTAATTTCAAAGAATATATTACGTAAGTTTTTATTTTCTCTTTCACCAAAAAAGGCCATATAGCGTAATGACTAATAGCAAAAACATAAAGTGCCCAGCAAACATACTCCCATAAAAACTAACCCAGTTGTTGGGCCGGAGATTTAGCTCAGTGGTTCTGGTGCCTGCCTCACAAGTGCAAGGTACTGGGTTCAATCTCTGGTAATCACATACAATGCTGGACGTGGAGACTCACACCCACCAGCAATCAATACCACATACCACAGTGCTGGGCGTGGTGGCTCACGCCTGTAATCCCAGCACTTGGGAGGCAGAGGCAGGAGGATTGCTGAGTTCGAGGCTTGCCTGGGCTACATAGTGAGCTCAGGGCCAGCCTGAACTACAAAGCGAGACCCTGTCTCAAAAAAAAAAAAAAAAGCTAACCCAGTTGGAAACCTTTTTATTGTTAATATTTTATATTATTGCACTATGGTCAGAGAATGTAGCCTATAGTTTTTTCTTATAGGAACTGATTTTTCACTGGTATACTATAGAATTTATGTTAACTTTGCAAATGTGTTCTCTGCTTGATGGGCAGTAGTCTATATACACATTTTCCAAGTAAAACTTCCTAAAATGTGTTAAATTCCATTTTGATATCTCTCTTCCACCTTAATGGGTCAAATTCTGAGAAAAGAATGTAAGATCTCCATTTATAATTGCTTTGTCTTCTGTTATGGTGGTTCACGTTCTCTCCGTATTTCTCTTTTTTTGTTGTTTTTTTTGTGGTACCAGGGATTGAACTCGGGCCCTTGTGCATTCAAGGTTGATGCGGTACCATTAAAGCTAAATCCCCAGCCCTTCTCTTTGTATTTCTAATAGCTACTGGTTTAGATATTTGACGAAATGACAAGTATCACCCAAGTATCATCTGTCTCTCCTAGATGACCCTGCCACACTATTTCTACCTCTAATCCCCCCCTCTCCTCACTCTCAGCTAAAACCTTGCTCTTAGTTCCCTGAGAAAAGACATTTTCGTAAGCTCTTAATACTATCCATATCTGCCTTCATTTCTGTAGATCCTGTTTTAAATATCTGAATGTAGAAGGAAGGAGCATGTTCTTTTTTGAGGCAACAGGAATGTCTAGTAAATTTAATACTAATGTTAGAAGCCCATAAATAAAAAGGTAGAAGATACAGTCACATCTCAGAATAATCAACGCTGAGAATCCTGAAAGACTGAAAGAGATGTGATCAACATGAGCAATGAAGGCACTGGGAAGTCTGGCCTTGGACAGGAGTGTATACAAGAGTGGATGGTCTATAAATCTGGCTCAGGAAGGCAGGGAAGTTCCTCTCTGATGGCTTCTAATTTCTCTCTGGAATGGGAAACTATCGGTTGGGGAGCTGAGAGCCATGTAGGAACACAGAGATCTGAGGCATGAAGAAATTTGGGCTGTCATGGAGAATGGAACAATTACCTCACTAGAGTAACGCAGGACTCAAGTCATGTTAAGAGCAGTATTAGGGATCATGATCATGTAATCACAGCAGTATTAATCTGTTCAGCTTGTGAACGAACTCCAGAAGCATCAGCGGCCCAAAAAATGTTCACCTTGCGTGAACATTGCCAAAGGAGTGAAGAAAAAAAAAAAAGAACAGGATAAGGAGTATTAGGATAAGAACAGAAGACTGCAGAAATAAGATCATGACTTTAAATGGAGAAGAAAGTGAAAGGGGTACTGGTAATATATATATATATAAAAAGTAAAACATCTGATAACCATGTGGGCAAAGAACACTTCAGGTAACTTTCTGGATTGGGCCACAAATATGGAAGGACACTGTCACAGAATTTCTGAAATAGTATTTGAAAAATCAGGTAATTTGAAAGGATGGCAGTATCTGTGGCATTGCCATATAAACTGGTGGCATAAGTAACATCAAGACAGCAAATCTTGAAGCAGAGAGAAAATGATGTGTTAGAGGCCAGAGGCATCAAGGAGTAAGGACAGGAACCAGAAAGCAAAAACTGATAAGGGCAGTTGAAGGAAACATGGGAGCAAAGGGGTGAAGGCTTAGCAGATGCAGAGCAAGTGAGGACACACTGTACATCCCAGGGCAGAGGATGTGGGGGATGATGCGATCTTCACTGACTGGGCTCAAACCCCATACTAAGAAGAAAGGCAAGTTTCAGTCAAAGCCTGGAGAAAAAGATATCATTCAATAAGGACATTGAAACTGTAGGGCAGTTTGTACATCAAAGAGGAGGAATTACCCTAAAGCAAAAATGAAAAAGTGCATGGCATGATAAAAATGCACCTGAGGCCAGAGGACAAAAGGAAACAGAGATGTTGACTTTCATCCTAAGACTGCAGGAAAATGGGAGAATCTCAGATCTTAAATATTCATGGTGGCTTAAAGAGGTGGTTCCTGGAGTTATTGTTCTGCCAGAGGTTAGTAGCAGTTCTTGTTGTCTGATGCTGAAAGAAAGATGGCTGGGTGGAGGTCTTGGTAAGCATCAAGAACAAGCCACATGGTGGTGGCCCTGGACTGTGGAGTCTCAGTGACGCTCAGATGATTGCATGGGGTTCACTGTTACTGCATTCAGTTTCTAAACACAGCATGACTAATAAGAAGTCTGATGCTAATGATTCCCTTTTCCTGGAGATCATATAATTTTGACCTATCTGCAAAATTGTTGAGTCTAGGCACATGTCTTCCTTTCAATAGTCCTGTCTGGTACTTTTCAATCTGATGACCTGAGTCTTTACCCTAGATGGGCTTTTTCAAATCTATCATTTCTTTGACAGAAATGAAAGAATCTATATACGTACATTGTTTCCAATACACTCTCTTAAGTGCACTAGTATGTGCTAGTGTTCTGACACACTGTGTTAGTTTCTGATTGTGTCAATTCCAGCATTCCATGCTTTTATTGTGTGACTTTTTATAATCAAGTTTATGTCCAGAACTCTGGTTCTGAAGCCTACTCATTCAATAATTATTTACCGAGCAACTACTCTGCAACTTGTATCTCTGTATTTTACTGGTACAGCATCCCTTATAACTCAACCATAAGAAAAATTAAGATCTCTTCTGGTTGCTTTTTTTGTTAACAGAGATAATAATTTTATTTATTTTATAGGGTCGTCAGTGTTTACTAAATAACAAAAATAAATACATATAGTATATATTCCTATGCCTGGCTTACAGTAATTTTCAGTAAGTGTTCATTAATGTTCTAACATTAATAATGATGATATTCATAATATGTTTGTAGGCCACTTTCCTCATATCTTTCTCATTCTAGATTCACACAACTAGTTTGGAAACCCAGTAACAGGGTGTTAAACTTAACCCTGTTAACTACTATGTTAGACTGAATTCCCTATTCATCCTGTCCAAAAATTTTACTTTCATCAAATGTATTTATTAGCTCTACCAGTTTCATTCCATCCTTTACAGGTATGCACCCTTCTTTAAATACAGTTGTAATGATCAAAGTGTTGAAGAACATCCATACTCTCTGGTGTACATCCTGGCAAAATCTTACTAACCTGTCATTCATTGTTACCTCCAACGCAACTTCTCAGCACACAGCCTGTGGGTAACACAAGAGATGGCAGGGTGCCATGACAGGTCCTAACAGCCTGCTAACAACATCTACTGCGCATCCTTTCCCTAAGAAGTCTACACTAATGTAGTGAGTATATTCACGTTCTAAAGATTATATTCTTTTTTTTGTTTGTTTGTTTTTGTTTTTTTTGAGACAGGGTCTCGCTTTGTAGTTCAGGCTGGCTCTGAGCTCACTATGTAGCCCAGGCAAGCCTCGAACTTAGCAATCCTCCTTGTCTCTGCCTCCCGAGTGCTGAGATTACAGACGTGTGCCACCATGCCCGGCTAAAGATTGTATTCTTTACAGATTCTAGAATCTTTTCTGGAATATACATTAAGCTCATAGGGGTCAAGGGTATTATCTCCACTTTAAAAATTAGAAAGATGCATGGAAGCCTGCTCTTAGCCTCCTGGGAACTCCCTTTATCATAATTCAAGGAGCATAGAGTCACTAATCTTTTTTTTTCTTTTTTTGAGACAGGGTCTCGCTTTGTAGTTCCAGCTGGCTCTGAGCTCACTATGTAGCCTAGGCAAGCCTCAAACTCAGCAATCCAATCCTTGTCTCTGCCTCCTGAGTGCTGGGATTACAGGCGTGAGCCACCACGCCCGGTTTAGAGTCATTAATCTTAAACATGAGAATGTATCTTTTTAGATGATACTGTGGCTTCAATAAATAAATGAGTGTATGTTTCCAATTTTTTCTTCCATAGAAGGCATTCTACTACAGTCTAGCTTATAAAAGCATATCTTCTTAAACCTCTGTGTATAAAGCAATGGTTCATATGAAGGATTCTTTAAACTTTTATTTCATTCTGATCCAATTTTAGTCTATGTGCTGTTGAAACAAGCACTTCATTCTGATCCAAAAGAAAACAATCAACCAGCTCTATGTTTTTTAACTTTCATTTTTTTGTTAGCCCCTTTATGCACATTTAAATCACAAATAACACTAATTTTTCCTTGCCAGATGAACCACCTATCTTTCCTATTATTCTTCTTGCTGCTTTTGTTTTTTGTGCAGTGCTGCAGATGGAACCCAGTCTCTCAAATATGCTAGGCAAATGCACTACCACTGAGTTACATTCCCAAGTCCTAAAACCTAATGTAATAGAGTGTTAGTGACACTGGCTTGTGGGGGGATCTAATGTATGTCAAAACTAGATGTTCTTTAATATAAAAACTTACATGAACTATTGAAACAAAAACATACTTTCCAGCAGAATATGGCCACACTGTCTATTCTAATCTGAAGAATTCCTAATTTTTCTATATGAGATACAAAAGTTTTTTGTATTTAATATGTATTAAATACATATTATTTTGTATTCTAATCTAATAGATTAGATTAAGACATTACAAAACACTTAAGATATTCTGAATATTCCTCATTCTAGCATTCTGAATTACCTTGAAGCATGCATCTGTAGGCTGATTCAGATATGGCATAGATGTGTGGAGGCATCTCATGACGTTTCTTCCCTCTGTACATTTCGATGATATTCTCAGAGTAAATTGGAAGGTTTTTGTAAGGATTTATGACTACACAGAAGAGTCCAGAATAAGTCTAGAATAAAGCATAAAATACAAGGATTAGAAAAAAACCCAAAAGCCCTGTATTTATCAGTCAGGGTGTAATTAGGATACAGCAACAACATGGCAATAAGTGGATCTTTATCCTTTAAGAAACTAATATAGCCCCAAATTAAATTCAGCCCATTAAATACAGCCAACTTCTGACTATAAACTACAAGTAGTTTCCCTCAGAGTTTGTTAAGAGGCACTTTTCTGGACTCAATTTCCTCACCTTTAAATTGCAAATAACATGGGCTTCATGACTTTACCAGACTACTACTGTAAGGTCTGAATCATGTCATTGGCCTTTTCAGATTAATTTTCTTGTGAATACAGAAGTTAGAGAAAGCTCATTAACATAGTTACAGATCCCACATTGCAGCTAATCTTTAAGAACATAACACTTGTCAAGTTTGGGTACAGTATTAAAAAATAGTCAAAACTGGGGCCAGAGATTTAGCTCAGTGGTTCCAGCACCTGCCTCACAAGCGTAAGGCCCTGAGTTCGATCCCTGTAACCACATATAATGCTGGGCATGGTGACTCACGCCCACCAGCCATCAATACCACATACCACAGTACCAGGCGTGGTGGCTCACGCCTGTAATCCCAGCACTCGGGAGGCAGAGGCAGGAGGATTGCTGAGTTCAAGGCTTGCCTGGGCTACACAGTGAGCTGAGGGCCAGCCTGAACTACAAAGCGAGACCCTGCCTCAAAAAAAAAAAAAAAAGAAAAAGAAAAAGAAATAGTCAAAAAGACCTGAAAAAGCTATTAACATACTACTCCAAACAATTATCTGTATAAGGAAGGGTTTTCTTCAAATAATTAAGCCAAAATGGCTTGTTACAACAAGTTAAATGTAGAAGCAAAGATGAGAATCCAGCTGTCTTTAAAGACAATGACAAAAATTTTTTTGTTCTCATGTTATAAAAACATGTTTTAATACATATAAATATTATTTAAGCTAACTTGTTAAATTTACCATTTTTAAAATAAGATAATAAACATTTAAAATTTTGTCTTAACTTTTAATATGATAGATACTAGTAAATATAAACCACACAAACTCAAGCTCCTTGAGGTCCTCAGTAGTTTTTCAGAGCAGCTGGTCTACAGGATATGAACCTTTTCTTGTAAGTACTAAGGCATGGTTGACACAATGAAAATTTAAGACTTTTAGGTTTTTAAAAGTTTCATGGACTGAGCCTGGGGTATAGCTCAGTGGTAAGCCTAGCATGTTGCAACACCTTAGGTTCAATCCCTAATATTACTAAAAAGAAAGAATAAATAAAATTTTAGTTGCTCGTGGTGGCACAAGCATATATAATCTCAGCTACTTGAGAGTCTGACACAGTATCACAAACTTGAGGCAAGCCTAGAAAACGGAGCAAGATCCTACCTCAAAATTTAACAAAGGTTGGGATGGACCTCAGTGGTACAGTGCTTGTTTGGCCTGCACTAGATCCTGGGTTCAATCTGCAGGACTGCAAATACTACTAGTAATTTAAAAAATTATAGACTGACTTTTGAGAATATTATTCAAAACAGACTCTGGGAATTATGGAAAAACAAGAGCAGTGAGGCCTGATGCCAGAGGCCCCAGCCCTCTGTAATACCATGGCATTTGGAAAGGACTCAGCTGCACATGGAACAGACCTTTAATTGAAGATGATTTCATTAGACCACATTCTAACAGTGAGAGGACACTACGAAAGGCAAGGCTTAGGCTGCAGTGCGTGGCCAGTTTCCCCAGGGAACACGAAGGGGCATTCTAACAAACAGCTGTGCTCATAAGGGCTGCAACCTTTGGCAACTGCCACCAGAAAGTCCTCTAGAGACCATTTTATTTTGAATACTGCAGTTACTAGTGCTAAAACAAAAGAAGAAGAGTCAGCCAAAAACTCAAGTGACCAGAACCATCTCTGGAGCTGCTTTTCCACATCTTGCTTTAAAAAGCACTTGTTTTCTGTGTTACAGGCCCAGAGTGGGGAACAAAAAGTGAAGGGTGACTGCCCTGCGGCCCCTGATTTTGGCTGCCTGCTCTTGCCTCCCCTCTGAGTGGGGCAGATGGAACTATGTTCCTTGCTTGCCTGGGGTCAGATTCCTGACTTGCCCTCTCCTTATTGAGCATCAGTTCCCTGGACCCGTGGCTTTGCCCAACGTATGCACACCTCAGACAAGTGGGGCAGGTGCCTGGGCTTCCCAGCCTTCCTCCCAACCAAACCTCCCATCCAACTAACCTCAGTCTCCCTCTGCTGCCCATTTGACAAACACACAGCGAGAGACAATAAAAATAGATTTTTCTAGCAATAGCATAGCTATTGCACAGAAGGGTGACCTAGATAGTGATTGTATACTGCACTATCTCAAAAAGCTAAAAGAAAGAACTTTCTTGTTCCTTACTTTAGGATAGGAAAAGTAACCTCAATCCTCTTCTTGAGTTTCACTTATATACTGAGAAATTAACAAGTATTAACCATACATCAATGAATTTTTACACATGCATAAATGCATACAATCTCATTTCTACATAAAATTAATCAGCTTATCATGAAGCTACAGATTCTGTACTTCATAAGATGAAAAATAATTAAAGACTAACAAAATCAAAAGCCCTAATAAAGTTCAAATACACAAATTCAGTTCAACATCCTGTATCTTGAATGGCACAGTAGCAGACTGTAACAAAGGTAATGTTTATAAGTTCAACATGTGTGTCTATCATATGTTAGGCACATTTCTGGGAACTAGAATTGCAAAGATGAGTGGTTTCACAAATATAAATTTAAGTCATCAACAAAGAAAAGATTAAATAACTATCACTTTCCCATTTGCCAAAAAGGAACAGTAACAAATGTTTGAGTACTTAGAGCTAACTTTCAAATACCTGGAAAATTAGCTCAAATAGAAGCGTCTTGCATAAATTAGTTACTGAACTAATTAATACTGCACTCCTGTTTTCCCCCAGGCACATAGTAGGAGGGAAAAATACTGTTAAAATAATTTTTCTAGAGACCTTAAAGGTAAAATTAAACAATCCCAACACTCTCAGAGGCTGAAGCAGAAAAAGCAAAAGTCTAAACCCAGCTTGGGCAACTTAATGAGAGCCTATTCCAAAATAAAAGTGGTAGGGTACTAAATTTAATCCCCAATATTGTATGACAAGCAAAAACTTCATAGAACTTCATTAAATATTGAATATACATACAAGATATTAAGCATCTTGGAGAAACATACCCTGTGGGTATAATAGATAATAGGTACACACTAAATAAACCAGTCATAGTGTAATGCAGGAAAATGAGAAATAGAGGGCTGGAGATTTAGCTCAGTGGTTCTGGTGCCTGCCTCACAAGCGCAAGGCCCTAAATTCGATCCCGGTAACCACATACAATGCTGGGTGTGGTGACTCACGCCCACCAGCAATCAATACCACATACCACACAGTACCAGGAGTGGTGGCTCATGCCTGTAATCCCAGCACTTGGGAGGCAGAGGCAGGAGGACTGCTGAGTTTGAGGCTTGCCTGGGCTATATAGTGAGCTCAGGGCCAGCCTGAACTACAAAGCAAGACCCTGTCTCAAAAAAAAAAAAAACAAAAAACAAAAATGAGAAATAGAAAGATGAAGAGTTTTAATAAATAGTGAAGAAAACTATGAGGCAGAACACTTTTTTTTTGAGACAGCGTCTCGCTTTGTAGTAAAAAAAGAAATAGAAAGATGAAGAGTTTTAATAAATAGTGAAGAAAACTATGAGGCAGAACCACTGAGCTAAATCTCTGGCCCCAAGGCAGAACACTTTTAAAACACACCATGAACTCTGCAAATCATGACCATCTTGTCAGAAACTATTTAAAAAATACAAAATTTAGACCTATATGGTCTTTGATGTTCTTTTGAAATATTATTAGGTTCAAGGAATTCCTATCAAAATAGGAAGAACACCACACTGTTCTAGCAACAGGATGTATCCAAGGCAGAAGACCCCATCTGGCAGAAATGAGGCTGCACCATGCAGTGAACACCCTGGACAAGTAGTCTGTGTCCTCTACAGAGGATGCAGTATCAGAGACTGAGGGTTCAGGCATGACAGGAGGACAGAAGCACTTTAGACAGACTATAAATCTGGCAGTCACACAGAAAACTGACTGTGGGGATGAGGGGTGAGAAGCAGCCAAACAGCAGAGTCTGCCTTGAAGTCCTGGTGCCCAGAGCTGGATCGAGAGAAAAGCAGCGGCATCCAGAGGTGGCTGAGTCACCAAGGAGCTAGCTGCATGTGGACTTGACCTGACACTCTCAGAAACGCTCAGACAGAAAAACTGTTAAAGGGCCAAATCAAGGAGGAATGTGAGGTTTTCAAGCTTGAAGACTGGAAAAGTTCCTGAGAACACAGAAAGATAATTTGCTTTGTGGTAAAAGACAGTGTGATTGTGGGTGGCAGGTGGACTAAGCAGGTGCCTAGAGAGCAGATGGAAACTGCACCAGCAGACCCATGGGAAAATCTCAAAAAACCACAAAGGCTGGAGGAAGAACCAGTATAATAATGATGCTGCATAATTTACTGAAGACAGACATACAAAAATATCTGCACACACAAAACATCTGCAGTTTCTCAAACAGCCTTTGCTGCTTTATGCCTGCTGGACTGACCCCTCTGGCTGGAATGGCCACTGTCCTCTGGGCAGTAGTAATTGGGAAAGCCACACAACATTACAGTTTTGGGATCTGTTTAAGAAAGCCACAGTGCATTGTTTCATAGGATCACTGGATTAGTAAGGACCAGGAATGCAAACAGGTACAGATGCCAAAGCCCAGGAATATACCCAACTGTAGCTCTTAGAAGAAATCAGCCCATCACCTGAAAAGACAGAACAGACCTGTCATACCATCTGCAAACACTGTACCTGATAAAGTCCTCATACACATCACAAAACGAACTAAAATCCTACACAGTAAGGAAAAGAATATCACACAGAGGATTTGGAAAAAGGAATTGCCTGTGGAAATTGTAAAATAAGTTAAAATTTTGGTAAATAGATTTATATCTATAACGAATGTATTGTCACATGAATTCTACATATTAGAAGAGAAATGCAAAAAGAACAAATGGTGACTAAGGCAAGAAAAGACTATTAGAGAGTGAACATCAAGTGAAAAGAGGACATACATTTATTCTGAGAATATCCTTTTTGCCTTGGTATTGAGGAATGAACCCAGGTCTCTCACACATGCTGGGCAAGTGTTCCGTCACAGAACTACACCCCAATCTGACAACATTCTTCTTACAAAGAATACAAAAGTAAAATAAAAGTTACGAAGGTAAAATTAATAAAAATATAACAATACATAGAGGGCAGAGGAAGAATGCCAAATATTATTATTATTGGGTTTTTAGGGGAAAGTCAAAACTTTGCATAAAAAAAGAAAATAACAAAAGGTGAATTTGAAGAAAACACTGTTTGTACACATGCATGCCTGTGTACAAACTGAATTAAGCCAAATTTACCAAGCAAATAAATGTGAGGGCCGGGGATGTAGCTCAGTGCCAGGGTGCCAGCCTGGGAAGCCAAGATCTAACCTTGATCCCTAGTATCACAAACAACAACAGCACCACCACCTACAGCAACACAGAATGGCATCCCCCAAACTAATAAATACAGAAGGTGCGACAGTATTATATTCTCTCCACTTTGCTGCCCCTAAAGAAAATACTGAACCTGGACAGTGCTGATCACTGGCTTCTCGGATTCTTTGGTAACTGCCAGAGCCAAAGCACAGCCAGGCTGGTACAACCTTAACTAACCCCATTCAGACTCAGCAATCAACCCTGGCCTCATAAAGTAACAGGTGTCTCTTGAATCCAAATCTTTTTAAGTTTCTGGATCCAACTAGCAGTTCATAGGAAGCATCATGGGAACAACTGACAAAATGAAGACTATGGGGAATTCTAGAACAGAATCGTTCCTGTTTCTTCAAATAAAGAGGAAAAACACAGATGAAGAAAGACATAACCAGTAATATCAACCTTCTTTCCATCCTGAATTGAACAAACCAACTACTTATGAAATATTTATGAAGCATAAGGGAAATCTGAAAAGTGACTCAATATTTAATGATATGGAATTATTATTATTATTTTTTAAGACAGATAATAAATGCAAACCCTAGAATCTGTCACTGAGAAACAAGAAGCCAAGCAGAACTGTTAACAGAGACAAATATAAGGAAGCGAAAATTAAAGATGTAGAACCCAGCAGGAGCAGGGGCAGGCCAGAGCTGGTACACTCCTCAAGCTTTGGAACCTGACAGCTACACCCTAAGGATTAAGACTACACCTGAAGTAGTCCACGCTCACACAGCCTTAGGCCCAGTTGGGGAGGATGTTAATGCGTGGTTAAACTACATGACCTAGTTCCCTTCAATCTACCTGCCCACCCAAAACACAACTAGAATAAGCTTAAC
>PVIC010006063.1:0-55566 GCA_004025085.1 Thryonomys swinderianus | reverse complement strand
AAGAAAAAGAAAAAGAAGAAGAAGAAGAAGAAGAAGAAGAAGAAGAAGAAGAAGAAGAAGAAGAAGAAGAAGAAGAAGAAGAAGAAGAAGAAGAAGAAGAAGAAGAAGAAGAAGAAGAAGAAGGGGAAGGGGAAGGGGAAGGGGAAGGGGAAGAAGAAGAGAAGAGAAGAAGAAGGAGGGGAAGAGGAAGAGGAAAAGGAAGAGGAAGAGGAAGAAGAAGAGAAGAGAAGAAGAAGGGGAGGAGGAGGAGGAAGAAGAGGAAGAGGAAGAAGAAGAAGAAGGGGAAGAAGGAGTCAGAGAAGGCTTCAGGGAGAATGTGAGGTTTATTTGGGTGGCAAAAAAAAAAGATAAATCTTTTATAAATGCAAGAAAAGAAAAAGCATTCCGGAAGGACAACACTGGGGCAAAAGCTACAGAACTATGAAGCAGACCAGAAGTCACTAAATATCAAGTCAAGAGCATGGTAAGTAGCTCTGTGTAGCCAGAGCCTTAGAATGAGAAAGGTGACAGGTGGCTCTGGATCAAAATGTTGCAAGGAAGCAGTTAAAATGTATTATTTACTTCTTTTTCTCTTCTTGTTTTAAAAAGTGAAAACAGGGATTTTAGTAAAATTTCCTCAGTCATCCTAGCCAAAGAGCAAAAACCAGTGACAGGAATTTTATGCCTTCTGATCGCCTGCTCCATCGACAGCTATTTACCAACTTTGAATTTTTCTCTCACTCTTCCATTAGGACAATTATTGATTTATGAGCAGCTTGGATGTGGCTCTTTCAGGTGTTCTGAATCACCCTGATGGCCACTCTGTAAATAGATCAATTTCTCCCTTTAAATCTGATGTCTCCTCTCTAGACAAACCATTATTTTGTCCCAACACAGAAGAATTCTTCATGTTTGACAAGATAACACTAAATTAGTCTCTGAAGGGCTGAGGTAGTATCATAGCTACAGGGAGAGAAAGGAACTGAGCATGTTGACTTCATTAAAGGTCGATTGTTTACTGAGGGAGCTGAGGGGTGGGAATATTATCCAGCTTCTGTGCAACTGTGTCAACCAGCACCAAAATTTAAGGAGAAAACAAGAGTTCTGGTCTCTATCTCCATAAATCTCTCATAAGTTCAGGTTTCAGCAACCTACGATGCGCAATTCCCTGCTTACAAAATGAAACATAAGAGACAATGTAGTTATTTAGCTCATAAAGGGACAGGGACATTAAGTCACCACAACCACTGATGAGAACGAATCTCTTTCAGTACTACGGGTTCTCAACACTGACTCGCTCCACTGCTCCTCTTTTTTCATTTTCTGGAGGTGATTTCATTGACAAAACCAAAAAAGGATGTTTTGGGGACCCTCCCAGGTTTGATGGGAACTGGAAACTAAACAGAGTATTAAGGGAGTAAAAGCCACAGCTTTCTGGTTATCCAGGGAACTGCTCCTCTTGCCGTGACTTCTCCCCAGAACACATCACCAGGCTGGCAAATGAATTCTGTACTCAAAGTTGTGTTAACTGGGGGGAAAAAAAGATAAATCAGTACCTGGTAACAACCTAGGAATCCCAACACCTCAAGGAAAGGGGCACCCAGGCTCCAGTGAGGGTGGCCAGTCCAGCCATACCCACTTCCCCAGGAAGCTTCGCCTCACTGCCTCTGGCCCTGGAGGGATCGGGGCTGAGAGTCCTTGGCTACAGTGAGAAAACAAGCAGGATTTGAAGGGGCACCTTCCACTCCTTGCTGCTTTTCAGGAAAGGAGGCCCCATCTTGATTTTAACTTCCCCCAATTCCTTGGAACACACACTTAGAAACTAGAACAGCTGTGACCTGGAGACACCAGAGAAGCTTCATCTAACTTCTCCCCACCCCCTTGCATGGCCTGGGCACCCTATTTGAAATGGGGAAAAGTGTTGCTGGAGCAAAGTACAAACTACAACATCATCCTCCAAGAGGACCTGTCCTATAAAAGAGAAAAAAATCAGATGACCCTATGGATTTTTAAAAATTTATTGAGCTTATTGGTACATTTTAGGAATACATTATGATCACATTTCCATTGAGAACTTGCACTTGTACATAATATGACTTGATTCTTGTTTTTCCCCATTCCTCTGCCCTCCCTTCATACTCTGCCCCCACTATATACATAAGCTTTGTCTCTGTTTTTTTCCTTTTTTATCGTCAGATTTTTTCTTTCCCTTCTTTGCTTTCTTCTGACTGCCCTACTGAGTTCCCCTGCACTTCTGAAGATTTTTTGTTATACATTTTGGGCTTCATTTACACCTTCGGTCATTTTTTTGTTCTGAGAGATAGGGCTTTACATTTGGTTTTCTAGTAAGGACAGACAGCAAGCAAGGGTTCCATCTGCAATCTGCAGCTTCCCTCTCTCACTACCTCTAACTCTTCTCAGTTATATCTATAATACTAAGAGGAAAAAGAAACTCCAAGTAGGTTAAAATTAAAATGGAGTATTACTCAGCCATAAAGAATGATAACTTTGAGTCATTTATACTCAAATGAATGTACCTTGAGCACATACTCATAAGTGAAATAAATAGGACACGGATATATAAATGCCATATCTTTAGTATGAAAAACTTAAGGTGTAAATGAATTCCAAAATGTATGATAGGTAACGTAAAATAGGAAGAAAATGTGCAAAAGGAAAAGGGAAAGGGTGAATAGGGGAAAGTAAAGAAAAAAATTTGATAGTAAAAAAATGGAAACTAAACTTATGTATGTATATAGGGAGTAGGGGTTGTGGGCGTGGGAAAAAATGAGAATTGATGTGTCGTGAACTGGCACAAATTCTCAATGTTGAATATAATCGTATTGTCTATATAAAATGTACCAATGAAGTCAGTCTTTAAAAAGTACCCTTCTGATGTATATATAAAAAAAGGAAAGCTACCAAATGACCCTTCAGAAAAGTTCTGACTAGTCTATGTGTAGTCATAAACCTAAAAGTATAAAAAAGATTATTGTAATTCAACTTGGCCAATGCATCTAAAAGGGCATTCTGATTAAATGTAATTGTTTTATGTGTTCTTTGAGTGCTTTTTTCAGTTTATCTGCTTGTCAATCTCTTTTAATAACTGGTTAAAGTACCTGTATCTACTTCGCTAGATACGTTTTTGAATTTATATCTATTTTTCATTTTTGGTTTTGCCCCTGTGAACTCCTGGCTCCCTGGGTTTTCCGGGGAAAACTGGTGGTTCAGGTTTTCAGGGGTAGCCCCCACGGCAGTCTTGAGGCTTCCAGGGAAAATCTCTTAGGTTTGGTAACATAACTTTACTGTCTGTGTTTCTAACTTTCAGCTGTAGCTTTAATTTAAATTGGCCTGTAGATAAGTGGATACTCATGATATTAACTCAAATGGTTGGGTTCACCTGTCTTAAGAACAAGCTACTTTAGTTTGGTTGGTAAGTTAAGAAAAACAATGTCTTTATAGTTGGTGACAAGTTCTCATCCAAGTTTTAAATAAGGTATTAGTTATCTTAAAAATTGGATTTATAATTACAATGCCTTGTTTTCTGTGTAACAACTTAAGAATTTCTCCTTAAACTTAGGAAAACATGATTCTGGTAACCTCCAAACTATTTATAACAATAAAGATTTAGGGTTGGGTTTGTGAGATATGTTGTAACAATTAAACATTATTCACAGGCAGTGTCTTTCTAATAATTAGTGACTAGACATTAGAAACATAAATACATCTGTAAACAAGTATATTCTACTTAAAAAGTACTTTATTATTATTATTTTTAATGGTAAACCACACATCAATTTATTGGCATCATTAATTTATGAACAAGATAGGCATTTTCCCCCCACAGTGACATTGATTTCAATCTGCCTTCACACATAAAATGTGTGTGTGTGTGTGTGTGTGTGTGTGTGTGTGTGTGTGTGTGTGTGAGATCAAACTTGGTACCCTGAGCTTGCGAGGCAAATGCCAGAACCACTAAACTAAATCCCTGGCTCTTAGAAGGTACTTTATTAATAGTCAAATTTAACTGTTATTTTGTCATATAATTTGATAAAGGTAACCAGATAATAAAATGAAACTTTAAATGTATTCCAAACAAAATAACAAGAACCTAAGGATTCCAGTGCAGTGATGTCATCATAATTGTTAGACTAAAATGCTGGTTCGCTCCATTAAAACAACCCTAATTGAAAAAATAACAGCTCTCTGGTCACACTTTCTTTCTCAAAGTAGTTGATTTCCAGAGAGGATGCTAATAGTTCGATCTATGGCTGCCATTTCAATGTCAACACTGGGGTAACTGACCTGCTGATGTTCAATAATCTAGGCTTAGGGACCAAAGCCCATCCATAAAAGGTCCTGGACCAAGAAGTCACATAGCATGTCAAGCTGGACACCGCCCCACTAAGACCTGTATTCCTTCCTACTTTCCAAAGCATTCCTTTTGTCTGCTGTTTCACTCTCTGGTGTCATGAGGCAAAGGCTTGATCTAACCCTGTCTGTATGGAGTTTACTGTCTCAGTAAGAGCTCTTTCTCTAAGAGAAGAGGATTTCCAGAGCATGCTCTCAATATCCTTCTCCTCATCATGAGGAGTTTATTAATCCACACTATTAATATACACGCTTTGGAATCCTTTTACCTCCTAAGAAAAAGGCCAACAGGTTTGAAAAAGAAAAAAGATTACACCCAAGAAAATTAGATTCGACTTTCATCTTTCTTTAACTAGCTACTTTTAGGCAAAAGGTCAGTTAATGTTCTGAAATTATTCCCCTTTCTGTGAAACTGCCAGTAATATGTCCTACATGCAGGTTGTTGCAAAGAATGAGGTAATGTGCATAGCAATTCTTTGAAAGCACGCAGCTACTTATAATTGTAGATATTCCCATTATTCATTAACTCTCCAATTCCAAAAGGGTCCAGAAAAAGACAAAGTTACGCTGATGTCACTACTCAAACCTCCCATTCAATTAAAGCTGTCTGTGTGATGAAAGACCAGAGTACAGTGTGCTTTCATGAACCGTGTGTGTGGCTGCCGGTAGGACAGGTACTGGAAAACCAGAGGTCTTCTCCAAGGTCAAAGTGTCTCTCCTCCGTTCTTAGCTCTGTGGGAAGTGATGCTAAATCACACCAGTGATTAGATAAATGCAAATGAAGCTAATCTTCATAGTATCCTTTTAATTGTTTGTAGCCTCCCTGCATTTAGCTCACTTCTCTGTGAGGAGTCAAGACCTTTAGTAGGAGAAGAATCATCCAAAATCTTCCCCTGGAGAGTGAGGACCAGGCAGGGAATCCTTCAGTTGCCCAAAGATGGCCACAACTCAGTGGGCAAAAATCTCTGATTTGAGGTCTCTGTTAAGAAGTCTAATTATCCGCAAATACGTGCCACATTCTGAGCCCCTGTTTATTTAGAAAAAAAAAAAAAAAAAGAAGATAAAGCGATTTGATTTTTTCTGCGTATTGAGGTATATTATTTATTCAGCTCTCGCAAGCCCCCAAATGTAAGTCATTAGCTCTGACCCTTGAAAGAACAGTAACTAGTCAACGGGAAAAGAAGAAGAGTAGATATCAAGGCTTTGTGCGCAGCTGGTTCTCGGGGAGTCGCGCTGCACACGGCCGGCTTTTCCCAGATGCTCTAGGGTCTCAGCTGCAAGTTGCTTTCAGCCCTTGCTGTCTCTGGACAGTCACTCCGGTGTCAGTCATGGAGGATAAGGCCGGGCTCAGGCAGGAGCCCGACGCAGCACAGCCCTCTTGGATCCTAAGCAAACTCTCCTCAGAGGTAGCACCCACCATAGGGTATTCCCCCCAGGGAAGGGCGTTAGCATGCAGCCTGCCTGCAGCCTGACTTTGGGCCAGACACTCACAACTTCACCTGGTGCTACCGGGAAGTTAACAGCGGGACTAAATTATTTTAGGCATTGGTGAGCCTGCAATAGTTTTTCCTTTAAATTGCTAGATATTCTGACTTTAGGACCATAAATGAGTGACGGTTAGGTTTTGTGCAGCTAATCCAAGAGTTCAGAGAAACCATCTTCCACGTGTATTCAGGGTGACAGTACTTGTTCTTTATTTTAAATGATATTTTTAGAGTTCAGATGGCCAAAGGGAAGCTTTACTCATAAAAGGTGGTATGTTGCACCTTTTGAAATAGTGAGATAAAAGGGGATCCTTATCGTAAGGATAATGTGTCATCTTCCTAAGAAAAAAGAATCATTTAAAGAAAACCTTCCAGACAAAATAATTCTGGCTAAGTTTTTAAAGGCATATGCTTGAACCCGTAAGATAAATCATGGTATCAAGGAGTAACCAATGCTATGAAAAACCATATTTGATCATGTGTCAGAATAAGGAAAGGTAGATTAAACCAGATGAAGTTATGCTTAAAAGAAAGATTAGAATTTTATAATCTATGCAGATATTAGGGGCTGAATTAGATCTTCAAGATCAAGATAAGGTGAAATAGATGAAAAAAAGAAAAAGAAGCCAGGTTTAGCTAATCTTAAAGAGCATGTCAGAAGGAAAGAAAGCCTGCTTGGCTGGTAAAAAGTTTGAAATGGTAGCCAGGGCCCGAAGATACTCCACAGAGCAGAAAAGAAAAATGAGTGTATCGGATTAAATTGTCTCCACCCAAGGGAATCAGGCACCAAGGTCTTAGAAAGTGGTCGTCTTGAAACACTGCTGACGGAAAAACTGCAGCAACAGTAACTGGCAGACGGGAGGCGTTCTACAGAGTGTTACAGAAAGTCTGAGCAGGCTTGGGCGAATACAGTTGTGAAAATAATATAAATGAAAACACATTCTTTAAAATGGCATAGCCACGGCAAGTGGGCCCATCGCCTGTGCCCTTAAGAATAATGACATCCACGAATGCCTCTTCAAACAGATGAAAACAGTCTCTGGGTCCCTGTTGGCCCGTTCAGCTCCCCAGGATTAAACCAGAAAGAAAAAATTCTAGACTCTATTGAGTTTTGTTTTATTTTCACCAAAACCTATTCTCAGCCTCATACCTCGCAGAAGAAAAAAAAAATCTACTTTTTCGTTATGAAATGTCAAATTTTAGACAGTAGAAATATACTTATCCTCAAAAAGTAATAAAATATAAAAGTTCCAAAACTGGGAGGCTATAATCACAAAACCACCAAACAGCTCACTTTTATGAAAATCAGAGGATTCACAGAAATTGGTACAGGTAAGGTCAGAAAAATAAACCTGAATTTGGGATTGAGTGAGATCCACAACAAAACAAACACATTTGTGAGAATAAAGCACTCGACAAAGATTTTCACAAGATGGAAGAGTCAGAACAGAAGACTTACCAACTTCTTCCCTTGATAGCTGAAAAAATCTTAAGAAGAACCATGTTTTGAAAGAAGCAAAATATACCTGGAAAATACAAGAAAAGCAACTGGGAAAACTCTTTCTGAGTCTTCTCCCTTGTCTGGGGTTTGATTCAAAAGGATAGCTGCTAGATAGGTTTCCTAATTCTGAGGAAAGAAGTAATAAAAAATGAAAAAGGTTTGTATCAGGACAAAGGATCATATCTACCACTACATGATTCTGGAGTTACTTCCAAAATTAAAGTAAGTGATAAACTTTGATGTAGATTCCAGCTCTCGTATTTTTCCACAGATATATTTGAGCTATTACGTTATGTGCATCTCCAAGAATGATTCGGCCAGGTTGTGGTACAAGGTCCTAATGTTGAATATTAGAAGATACATCCATAACCTGAGCGTGATGGAAAACACTTATAACCTTAGCATTCAGGAGACTGAGGCAGAAGGCTTGTAGCAAGCTCCAGGTCAGCCTGGGCTACACAGTGAACTGAAAGTCAGCTTGAACCACTTGGTGACACCTTGTCTCCAAAAAAGAGTAATGATGATGATGATAATATTTGATCACTTATGCTTATCACTGACACAAAGAAACACTTATTTTTATCCCAGAACTCTCCTGATACAGTTGTAATGGCAGTGATTTGTGGGGCAGTTCATAGACCATTGTTCAGTTACTCTGAAAGCACCCTGTGTGCCATGCAGACATGAGCCTTAGAGTAGGGCCGGTACAGATTAGATGTTATCTACGCCACTCCAGAACTTCTGGAGCAAGGAGCCTAACCTTGCTGGTACTTAGCTGTCCCTACAGTGGGACAGTGGGATACAAATTTAACTGACTAGGGCTGGGTTTAGCTCAGTGGTTCTGGCATCTGCCTGGTGAACCCAAGGTTCTGAGTTCAAGCCCTGGAACTACATACCACAGTGCTGGGCATGGTGGCTCACATCTGTCATCCCAGCACTTGAGAGGCAGAAGCAGGAGGATTGCTGTTTGAGGTTAGCCTGGCTACCTAATGAGCTCAGGACCAGCCTGAACTACAAAGAGAGACCCTGTCTCAAAAAAAATTTTTTTCTGACCAAATTGTTGAATGAGAGTATAAAAGGGTCCATAGAGCCCTAGATAAACACGAAAACTTATGACCAAAGTTTCTCTTAGTAACTGTTCACCCATCGTAGGGTTTTCCTGGCATCACAGACCTAGTGACTCAAGAAAGTCAAGTTCATTTTGTATCATCCTGCAAAATCCCACATAAAACTCAATGCAGCAAGAGTTGAACATTGGTTTTAACCAGATGAAATTGTTTACCATCTGTTCATGGAAAGATAAAACCTCTCCTCCTGTGTAATAGGTCAACAAGGATTCTGAGCAAAAGGGATTGTCTCAAATTTCAGCATCAAATGACATGTGTGGAACTAAAAATTGCTCACAAGGAGCAAATAAAAAGAGATCAACCAGTAAACCAGAGCAATGTGCACTTTGAAATCCTTGTATCTCTCAGGGACATTTCATTTGTACTTTTGCGGAAGAAGTTAGAACAGTGAAAAATCTTTTTTAATGGAATGACAAGTAGCTCAAGTAAGATTTATTATTCTAAGAATCCAACTTTCAAAATGCTCTTTTTATCCTTTCCAATCTTAAAGTCATTTCTGGTATCATTACTTTTGTACTAGTCGTGTGAAATTAAATTTCTGTCAAATATCGTATGTGCAATTAGGTGATCAACCAATATATAGAAATGACCACAGAAAGCAAAGGACAGCAGGAAATACAAAAGAATCCACAGCAATATATATGAATTGAAGTAAATATAGCAGAAATAATGATATATGATCAATTTTCTTTAAAATAAAAAATGGAAAATAAAATTTAAGTAAAATAATTTCATATAATTCAACAAACTAAATACCCAGAAATAAATCTAATGAATAATACTAAAATTGCAATGAAACCTACAAAAAATTTCTTAGAGGAATTATATAATTCTATATACAAACTCAAATTCTATATACAAACTCATCAATATGAAGATTTAAAATGCAAAGATTTCCTCAGATTCATCAAGAGATTCTAGGAAGTCCTAATCAAAATCCTCAATAGATTACTTTCCGTTGACAAGTTGATTATATTTATATGAAAATTCAAAGGTCAAATTGTCAAAGATAATTTTCAAGATGAAGATCTATATGTACATTAGAACACTAAATGTTATTGAGTATTAAAGAGTTATTACAAAGCTCTAGTAAATGAAGCCATGTGATATCTTGCAACGATACAAAAGAAGATCAATGGAACAGAATATTCTAGGAGTAGATAAACATATGAACATTTGATTTAAACTAAAGGATATATTGCAAAACGATAAGTAAAAGGTGATTCTAAAAGAATAAATAAAAACTATGCTGAGTCAGTTATATATCAACATGAAAAATAAGTTTTCGTAATTCTCAGTGCACACAAAATGATAATATCAGGATCTGTGATCTGCATGAGAAAGACAGAAATGATTTTGGAAGAAAATTATGAGAATGTACTCATGACTTTGGGAAAGGCACACTTTTCTTGAATAGGTATTTATTTACTTAAAAATATATCTGATAGACTATTGCATTGGTAAAGTTTCCTGTTGCTGGACAAAATATCTGACATCCCCCCTGATTCCTCTATTAATATGCTTTTTAAAAGTCCTAGAAATTTCTAAGCCAATCAAATTAACAATTAAGTTTATACATCACAACTACATTAAACTTAAACACTTACATTTATTAAAACATTCCACTGAAAGCAACTCAGGGCCAGAGATTTAGCTTAGTGGTTCCAGCACCTGCCTAGCAAGTGCAAAGTCCCTGGTTCAATGCCTAGTAACCACATAGAGCAGTACTGGGTGTAGTGACTCACCCCCAGCAGCAATCAGTACCACATACCACAATGCCGGGCATGGTGGCTCATGCCTGTCATGCCAGCACTCAGGAGGCAGAGGCAGGAGGATTACTGAGTTTGAGGTTTGCCTAAGCTACATAGTGAGCTCAGGACTAGCCTGAACTACAAAGTGAGACCCTGTTTTAAAAAAAAAAAGAAAGAAAGAAAAGCAACCCAAAGAACTGGAGATCTTTGGAAAACATAAACAAAAGAAGACAATCAATTACACAGATGCTATAATCATTAAAATGACTGACCTCACAAAATAAGAAAATTACTTGAACTGACATTTCACAAAAGAAGATACCCAATATACTAATAAGCACATGAAGTGATTTTGAATTTAATTATTTATAACAGGAAGCAAATTAAAACCACACTTTGATGTGACTATATACTCATCAGATTCACATCAAATTTCTAAATGTTTTCAATAGTACAGTTCAAGATCCAGGTAGGACTTTAAATTGGTATAATCACATTGGAACGCTGTTTGCTTCCACATCTACTCAACACTGAGTATATTGCTATTCTATGTACTTTAATTCCGTTCCTACTTTTATAAACAATGTTACATGGCCCAAAACTTATGCCAAAGTGTTATTCAAAAGTCCTCCAACATCTTAATTCATATGCTACAAATTGTAGTGTAAGACGTCAATTTTTATACATTCCTACAAATATTGTCCAAGAGTGGAAGTGAAACATAATGCTGCTACAATAATAAGAATGAATAAGAAATAAAAATAATTGAAAATGAAAGACAAAAAAAAAAGACATTTATGCAGAATTCACAAACAGGCCACGAGTTCAACACCCTATCGCCAATAAGTGCAACTCCAATCATGCCACATCTTATATTTCTCAACAGGCTGATCTATTTACATTAGAAGATTCCAAAAAACAATCATCTGATTCTTACTTTTCCTCTACCATTGTTTCTTTATAGTCTTTTGTATATTTCATAGATTCTAAAACACAGCAGTTTCCTATACCGCCTATGGGGTGTATGTTTCAAAACCGTGTATGTAGTGTGCCTTCCTCAAGAATACGTGGGCCAGAGGATTAGCTCACTGGTTCTGGCACCTGCCTCACAAGCACAAGGTCCTGAGTTCGATCCCCGGTAACCACATACAATGCTGAGCATGGAGACTCATGCCCACCAGCAATCAATACCACATACCACACACCACAGTGCTGGGCGTGGTCGCTCACGGCTGTAATCCCAACACCTGGGAGGCAGAGACAGGAGGATTGTTGAGTTCGAGGCTTGCCTGGACTACATAGAGAGCTCAAGGCCAGCCTGAACTACAAAGCGAGACCCTGTCTCAAAAAAAAAAAAAAAAACAAAAAAAAGAATATGTCTTTAGTTCTATTCTTCCCAATTCACCTCAGACACCATCTTCTCAAGAAGTTTCTTCTTCCATAACATTTGTGCTTTTAGCTCAGCTAAATCCCCATAGTCTCATCTCATAATAACACCTGAAAAACTGTTCATATTTCTATCCGACTCATTACTCTAAGATCTACTAGGGAAAAAAGGGGGGCTTTCTTCCCAACTGTCCTTAATACTGGACAGTTTGATATGAAAAAATGAATGAGTGAACAAATGAAAAAGAATAATACAGGGCTGCTTTTAAGGTATGCCTCTCAACAATATTGTTAATGAATATTTCTAAGCAGAACCGAGTAAAACCGAGTTAAGATTGAATCTTCAGATAAGAAGATAAATTTTAAACAAGCACAGTGCCAGGGCCAGAGATTTAGCTCAGTGGTTCCGGTGCCTACCTCGCAAGCGCAAGGCCCTGAGTTCGATCCCGGTAACCACATACAGTGCTGGGCGTGGTGGTTCATGCCTGTAATCCCAGCACTCGGAAGGCAGAGGCAGGAGGATTGCTGAGTTCGAGGCTTGCCTGGGCTACACAGTGAGCTCAGGGCCAGCCTGAACTACAAAGCGAGACCCTGTCTCAAAAAAAAAAAAATAGCCCCTGAATTTAGGATGCATGTATCCTCAAGAAGACACACATGAGTCAGTCACATGCACATACACACACACACACACACACACACGCACACTAAAACAACCTGCTGGTTTATGTGCATGTGGCCTTGTTAATGGCTGCTTCTTCAGAAGTCAGGTCAGTTTGACGCACTGAAAATTCTAAGCACAGAAGAAGAAATGCATCTAAATTCCACACTGGTCAGATAAGTGAGAATATTACTAAAAACACTGATGGGAGCGATGGCTTGTGGATTTTAGGAGAGCTGAAGCAAAGAGTAAAAGAAGAACATGAAAAGGGTAGACAAATTGAAGGCCCAGGGAGTTAGAGAGCTCAAAGGACAAAGAATGTGAGAGAAATTCATTGAGCATGCTGACATAACAGGAAATGGTGATCAGAAACTGAAAAATCTAAATTTATGATTTAGAGGCAATGGAGCAAAGCTTAATGATTGAAGGGTCCAGGATATGGCTCTGAGAAACCACGGAGTATGACTTCAACATGCTCTTTGGGCCTTTTGTCCATTCTGGCGTTTGATATCGAAGACAGGCAGGAAAGAAAATTAGACCAAAAGATTACAGCCTATGTGCCCAGTTTTTTAAATAGAGAAGGCCAAATGTTTTCCCTAAGCAACTAATTTTGTTTCCATGAGCATGCTTTGCCTATGTTCCAGAAGTCAGATCAGTTCTGAATTATTCAAGGGAATTTCAGGATCCCTGCTTCATATTGCCATACCGTATTTGCATGAAAAATATACATATTTTTCATACCCCTAGAGTATGTTTTCTTTCTAGTGTATTCTCCCTCCTCTCTAAGTTCACCTTTGTGCAGACATCAGTAATTATTCAAATATGTGGTGAATGTTTAATTTTTTAACGCCCCACATTAAAACACATTCTGCCATTAATTCCCCTCACACAGATCCTTCTCAATTAGAACACACCAGCTCTTGCTCCATTAATGAAGCAGTTCTGGAAGTTATCTTCCTGAATGTCAGTATAGGGCAGGATCAAAATTTACATTGGATGTTGTAGGATTTGAGTCTTCTTCAAAGCGATAAGGAACATGCACGGTAATTGTTTTGAACTGAGTATTAAGGCAGGCATGGCAGTGCAACAGAGACACTAAAGAGGACCTACCTCCAGGTCTGCTTCAGAAAGTAAGAGGCGTGCTGAGAAGACGAGGTAATGTTTTGAAGGGAATTAATGGTCACATATCTTTTATTGTAATGTATTTTTAATGTATTCTTTTTTTTTTTTTTGAGACAGGGTCTTGCTTTGTAATTCAGGCTGGCTCTGAGGTCACTATGTAGCCCAGGCAAGCCTCGAACTCAGCAATCCTCCTGCCTCTGCCTCCCGAGTGTTGGGATGACAGGCTGAGCCACCACGCCCAGCACTGTGGTATGTGGTATTGATTGCCGGTGGGTGTGAATCTCCATGCCCAGCATTGTATGTGGTTACCGGGATCGAACTCAGGACCTTGCGCTTGTGAGGCAGGCGCCGGAACCACTGAGCTAACCCTCCAGCCCTAATGTATTCATTTTTTTATCAAACCCTGTACCCATAAGTCAGTGGCTACTTTTGTTGATGTCTATCAAATAAATAAAGGAAGCATAGTTATGGGGAAAATTCTGAAATATAATTCAAATAAGGTATTTAAATGTTGCTATATTAAAAGAATCAGGAGAGACAGGATAGTAAAGAAAGAAAAGTAAGTTATAAAAGGGGGAGATACATTTGCCAGCGTGGAAGATGCTCTGGCTCCAGATGAGCACAGGGTTGGTGGACAGGTCAGGCCAGGAAGGTGGGCTTCTGGACGAGGAGGCAGGCAAAGAGGAGAGGAATGAAAATGGACGGAAGACAATTCACATTTCAGGCTGCTTACTTCAGAGGGGGATAGGCTGAAAATTCTTCTTAGGAATTTTAATTGTTGATGCCATGGTAAAGGGCATTTTAATTTCATTATCAAGCCTGTACAGTAGAACAGTAGGAACCGCTCCACCGGCAGCTGCCCTCAGCCAGCCCTGGACCCTGGATGCCATCCCAAGGCCAAATCAAACCATCCCCTTCGAACCTGCCACGTGTCCTGGTTCCCCTCACCACAGGGCCACAGAGGCAATGAACTAGCAGCTTTCCTGACTATAACAGACATCACTGCCCCCACAGGCAATGTAAGCCCCAAAGAACTGGCAGCTTTAGAGAGAAATAATGGGCAAACCAGAAGCACTAGGCCAGAGAAAACCCCACTGCTGTTTTAATCTGCAGAGACAATGTGGGGTTTTTGCCCGCGAGTGACTTCTTGAGAGCAGGATAGAGTGGGAGAAGAAATCCAGCACTGTGTCCACAGTGTTTCCAGAAAAGCTTAATCAGGTATCGTTTTAGAAAGGAGTTGATTGTGTGGTTCTGTGCCATAGAAACATCAGAGCTAAGCCAAACCTTTGAACTGAATATATATCTACAGATTTTCAATCAACAACAAGAGAATACCATCTGTCTCAAAAGTACATGAAACTTTCTCCAAAATAGTCACATACTGTTTGGACCAAGTCCCACTGAGTCAATCTCTCTGGACACAACATGATCTTAAAGTCCAATCAAGAGGCCCCCAGCTGGGGCCATCCTTCCCTGTGGAAGAAGGTGGTGAGTTAGTATTTTAAAAGTGCAGTATTTAAAGGCAAAATCTATTACCTTCTCCCCCACCTGTTAACCAGGAGGTTTTTATTCAGGGGCAATTAGATCATTCTATTGTTAAAGTGCAGTAGCGAGTCATTACAGAAGCCAACAGCAATGATTGGATCACTGGTTACTATAGAACAGTGCATTTTAAAAACATAAAATCTGCAGCTGTGCTCATCGGTTGGGTAGACAGTTCCCATGGAGACAAGTTCCAGGTTCACAGGGAGGTTACAGGACACGAAGTGGAGACTTTTAACAAAATGGCTGTTTTTATGTCAGGTTGGGTGTCACGATACTAGCCAATAAAGCAAGCTTAAGTAAATGCAAAAATAATGATATACAATATAATAACTACCATTATTCTCTTATTATTTGAATACAAAATTTTGTTTTATTTTTTATAAATGACAAAATACTTTTAAACTTCATAAAATATTGAAATTTTGCCATGGATATTATCAGATCATAATGTGATTAAAATAGAACTCAATTGCAAAAGAAAACCACAAAATTATGGAAACCCTTGGGGAAAAACAAATACTCTTGAATAATCAATAGTTCACAGGAGACAGCAAGGAAAAAATAAGAATTTCTGAGAATTAAATAATAATGTTAGTATCATATATTAGAACTTATGGTTCTATAAGGGAGGTATAAACCTAAGAATACCCACATGAGAAAAATAGAGCAAGCCTAAATAAATAACAATGCACCTGTAAGTTCTAGAAAAACAAGAATAATCCAAATATAAAGCTGCTACAAAAAACAAATTACAAAGATCACAGCATAAATCAATGAAATGGAGACTAGAAGAGCAAAACAAACAATCAATTAATAGAAGTCCTGGTTCTTTTAAGGAATAAACAAAATAGACAAACCCATACTCCATCTTACCAGAAACAGAAAAAGGAAAAGACCCAATTCAATGCAAATGAAAAAAAATGAAATTACAACAGACACTGCAAAATCCAAAATAATTATTAGCAACTACTTCATGAACCTTTAGGTCAATAAATGGAAAAGAACTCAGAAAAAATAGATTCCTAGACAAATATAACTCCAAAACTAAACCAGGAAGATTTTAAAACCCTGAATAACACAATAATAGACAATGAAAAGGAAGTGGGAGTTTAAAAAAACAAGCAAACAAAAAAACTCTAACAACCAAGAAAAGCCTAGGTCCTGGTTAATTCATCGCCAAATTCTACAACAACTTCATGGAAGGTCTCCTACCAATACTTCTCAAAGTCTTTCTCTAATTGTGTGTGTGTGTGTGTGTGTGTGTGTGTGTGTGTGTGTGTGTGTGTTACTGGGAATCAAACTTGGGCCGTTGTACATCCAAGGTTGGCATGGCAGGCACCACCTGAGCTAAATCCTCAGCCCTCAAAGTCTTTAATTAAATCAAAAGGCAAAGAACTTCCAGCCATTCCTGAAAGATAGCATTACTCTGATTCCAAAACCAGGCAAGGATCCAATGAAAAAGAAAGTCAAAGAGAGGGAGTTATAGACCAGTCTCTTTAACATAGAGGCAAAAATCTTCAACAAGACAGTGGCAAGCAACATGCAACAAATCATCAGAGAGATCACGTAGCATGAGAAGTAAATGTCATCCCATGGATGAAAAGATAGTTCAAAATATACAATAAACAACTTAAATAACAGTAACCCATGACATAAACAGAAACAATGACAAATGTCATACGATCATCTCAATACACTCGGAAAAGGCCTTTGACAAAATTCAACATGCCTTTATGATAAAACTTTGAAAAATACAGGTACAGAAGTACCTTATCTTTGATAAAACACAAACATATGATAAAAGCTATTTATTACAGATAGAATACCAGCATTGTATTAAACGGGCAGAAAATGAAAACTCTCCCTTCTAAAATCAAGAGCAAGACGAGGACATCCACTATCACCACTCCTCCTGTTCAAGACAAGCCTTCACACGTTAGCCAGAGCAACCAAACCAGAGAAAGAAACCAAAAGAGTATGTAAAGGAAAGGAAAAAGTCAAATCATCATTATTTACTGATGACATGATCCTCTAAATATTAAATCAAAATTAATCAAAATTGCACTGAAAGACTCCTATAATTAATAACAAATTCAGCAATATACCAGAACTCAATTGAAGATAAAATAGCATTACTGCACACTAAGCAATTAGGAAAACAATATGATGCCCAGGAGCATTAGGAAAAATTAAATATTTAGGAATATACCTAGTCAAGGAAGTGAAAGATCTGTACAATGAAAATTACATTACTCTGAAAAAAAAACAAACAGATCAAAGAGAACACCACAAAATGGAAATGTATCCCCTGCTAGAGGACAAGTAGAACCAATATAACCAACATGGCTATTCTTCCAAAACTAATATAGATCTAATGCAATCTCAATCAAAATATCAACAGCACTCCTCCTAAGTACAGAAAAGATAACCCTAAAATTCATATGAAAGAGACCCACAATAACAAAAACAAGTATATTCACTTCATTAACTGACCCTTAATCTTTAAGAAAATGAGCAGTTTTCTATAGTAATGTATTTTTTATACCACAATAATGTATGCCACATAATACAACCATTCCAGCACCCTTCTGATTATCTTCAATATTATACATGTTTTCCAATTATTAACTGGAAAATAAAATAATATATTTGTATCTTTAATTCTATGCGTGTGACTTTCTTAGCAATGGCATTTAGAAGCTACTTGCTACGTTATCCAGTATGGAATTTCCTCTTTATGTGGTATGCAGATCATTCACATTTATAGTGGTTATTGATATGTTTGAATTCAAAATTGTTTTTTTATAAGTATTTCCTATTTTTTCTCTCACCTCTTTCTTTCTGCACCTTTGCTTGTTTTAAGTATGCTAAAGATTTGAATTTACCTTGTATTTAGTTATACGCTGATTCTTTTCTTTCTGTTTTCAAACTATCCTTTTAGTTTTATACTATACTCTTCTTACCTATCATTATCTATATGAAAATAAAATTATATCATTTCACTTATTATAATGGCCTTACCAGATGACTTTAATTTCTTCCCTCCTGAACTTTTGGCTATTCATATTATACATTTCACCAGGATTTATGCACAATATCTAAGCCTCAGCTTCCTCATCTAAGAGGGGGAATGATAACACAATCTTTTAAAAGTTAGGATGTAAGTCAAAGCCACAGGAAACACATAAATCTTACTTTATTTTCATTTTCCTGGTTTTTAGATCTGTCAGTATAGTAATTATTCAAAAATGAATATTGCTTCTTTCTTTCCCTTATAAACTAATTCAGCAGTAAGGAATAGGTACGTACTCTAACCAAAGCATGAAGCGAGGATGTGGGGATCAAAAGAGATAAAGAAAAAGGCAGGGGTGACTCCTGTGCTCCAACAGCTCACAGACCTATCAGGAGAAAAGGCAGGCAGGTGTGAAAGATAACTTTCCATGAAATAAGATAAGTGGTAAGCAGGGATTTGTGATTATTTTAATAGGAACACAAGCCTAAATTCAGGAAAAGCTTTATCATGAGGAGGACTGGAGGAAATGAGATCGTAATGTAGAATCCCTGGGGCTCTAACTTTCCCAGAAATAAATGAAAGTCTACTGTTTTTAATTTCAAAGATGTTGTGCTAACAAGTCCAAAGGCAGCCAACTACTGGCATAACTGTTAAAAGTTTTAGGTATTTATTCCAAATCAAAGGAGCATATAGGTCTCCTGAGTTAAATAACTCAACTCACTCACTCTCGTTATTGCCGGAGTCTTTGTTCTATAACTACTCAGCTTTTGATCGGTGCACAAAGCCCAGGAGAGCTGGAAGAGCAGCTGTTCCCTCAAAGAGAAACACAGATCAGATTGCACCAGAGACTTGATGTTGGCTGCGCTTCTCCAGGGATAGGAGTGAAGCCTCCCAACAGCTGCCTGGGAGGAGCTGGAGGCTAAGGCTCACCTGTTGACCACGGCACAGGCCTTGCGTGGGCAGGAACTGGTACAAGCTGCTCTCGGAAGGCAGGGCACTCTGAGAACAGGGCAAAGAAAACTTGTGCCTCCCCCAAATTAGGACAGACTATCACCTCTAGAAATTAAGACAGGTAGACAAAACATAGCTGCATCTTAACAGAATGTTTTCTGGGAGCAATTTCAGTCCGTTTCCTTGAAACGAACCTGAACTTCCTATGAAATCTGTAGGGAAACAAAAGTAAGGGTATAGAATGCAAGGTTTGGTCAGGCACAGATCCTGAAAACCGCTAAGGTCCTGTTCCAGCCTGTCCACGACTTTGGATTTAATTTCTCTGAAAAAAAAAATGATAATCCCTATTCCTGGGTAGATGCCACAGGGGTCATCGCTAGGGCACACATTTAGGTAATCCATAAACGGCAAGTTGTAAGTCAAGCAGAAAAGTGTAGGAAAAGGTAACCCTCATGGAAAAGAAAAGTGGACTTTGATTTATCTAAGCTTTCTCACGTAATTAAATAGAAATTGTCAAGCAATGATTCACAGCAATGTTTCAAGGCTTTAATAGATAAAGTAAGATTTATAAAAACCAGTGATATAACCTTTATCCTTGGATCCTAGTGGAAAGAGAAACAAAAGGATATAAAGCTCAGCTCTTTGCTTTAAAAGCCACTGGCAAGATACAAGCAGTGATTAAAATATATGCTGAATGTGTAAGTATTTAAAATCTATGATATAAAGGCATATTGCCACTAATCATCCTCAAAATGTTCATCCCTATTATTAACACTTGTATCCCATCATTCTTTCCACATTCTGAAGCAGTTCTGGACCTCTTATTTTGTCAGGCTTTTATCAGGTAATCAAAAATATAGGGAATGCTGCTTCTGCCTGTCATCCAATAGGAAGGCAGACTCATAAGAACATTACCTGTATTCTCAGGTACCTACGCCCTGAAGCTGGCACTGTGCCTCTTCTGGCTCTTCTCCAAAGTCAAAACAACCATAAAAAGCTGAATTGATTTAGGATATCCAGGCAACCACAACAGAACAAATAAAGACACAAATAGGACTTCTAGAACTGCTGAAGAAAGTGACAAGATAGGTTGTTTTAAGTAAAAGAGGAATATTTTGAGATGAATGGCAAAGTGTCTTTTACTACCAAAAAAAAAAAAACCCCACTGTATTTCTTGACCATATTTTGTATAAAATTTAGATCATATTTTTTTTTTCAGACAGGCAGGGTCTCGCTTTGTAGTTCAGGCTGGCCCTGAGCTCACTATGTAGCCCAGGCAAGCCTTGAACTCAGCAATCCTCCTGTCTCTGCCTCCTGAGTGCTGGGATTACAGGCATGAGCCACCACGCCCGGTACTGTGGCATGTGGTATTGATTGCTGGTGGGCGTGAGTCTCCACGCCCAGCATTGTATGTGGTTTCCGGGGATCGAATTCAGGACCTTGCGCTTGCTATGCAAGCACCAGAACCACTGAGCTAAATCTCCGGCTCTAGATCAGATATTTTTAAATTGTTCTCTAGGGAACTATGATAAGTACTCTCTCTGGGGGCAGTACTAAAATAAAACATAGGTTGAGGGTTTTTTGTTTTGTTTTTGTTTTTTGAGATAGTGTCTCATTTTATAGTTCAGGCTGGCCTCGAACTCACTATGTAGCCCAGGCAAGCCTCGAGCTCACTATGTAGCCGAGACCAACCGCAAACTCACAGCAATCCTCCTGCCTCTGCCTCCTGAGTTGCAGAGATTACAGGCATGAGCCAGGTTGAGAGTTTTTTTAATTACAGAAGAAATATAATTTTTTCAGTCTTAATTGTTTTCATGTCAATTAATTTTCTCTTTGAATGTTGATGCCTCATAACGTAATCAGTACTATAATATATAGTAATGCTTACTTTTGAGTAAATTTATGCATTTAATTTGATTATGTTCAATTTATTCTTATTTCATATTTTTTTCAAATTGCTCCCTGATGTTCTCTCCTTCAATCAAATTGAAGCAAGAGGTGAGGGCATGGAAGTGTAGCTCGAAAGCAGGACTGAAGTTGCCAAAAACAGCCAAGATGCCCACATAGACGCATGTAAATGCCAAGGGACAGGATCTGGGAGAATTTAACATGGTGACCACTGACTTAGCCATAACCACAACTTTCCTGTCTTTATCTTCCTGTTTCTGCAGTGGCACTAAGACTAAAGGGGTAAGTGTTACCCATCCTAAGTAGCCTGGGTAAAATACAGGAGATGGAAAAAGCTATGTTCATCCCTTGTTGCTTTGCTGCCTTCTGCCTACCCTGAACTGTTTCTCTGCAACGCTCCTCTGTCCTGCCACCCTGCCTTGGAGCCAGCCGATTATAGACTGAAAACTCTACAGAGTATGAACTAAATAAACCTTTCCTCCTTTGACTTTGACTGTTGGATATTTTGTTTAGCAACAAGAGAAAAGTAACTAACAGCACCAGACATGGAAGTGATAGAGAAACTATGAGATTTCAAATATCATGGAAGTGTAATGTGATGCAATCTTTTGAAGGACAACTGATAATATGTACTAAAATACAAATATACATTTCCTATTAGTCAACAGTTCTGCTTTTAGGAACCCATACTATTAATAATAGTATGTAAAGCTTCTACATTCAGACAGACACAAGGATTTTTGTAACAATAAAGTATCTAATAAGAAAAAAATTTAAAACAGCCTAAAAGTATATTAATAATGAACTACTTTTTAAACCACAACATAGCCATTCATAATAATTCTATCGAGCTCTTAAAACATAAAAGACAACATGAATGTATTGAACTATACAGATTTCCTGGACATAGTAAATAAAACTCGTGTCATTAATAGTATAATCCAATTTTGTAAAAAGAAAATATGTGCCGGGCATGGTGGCTCATGCCTGTAATCCCAGCACTCGGGAGGCAGAGACAGGAGGATTGTTGAGTTCGAGGCTTGCCTGGGCTACATAGTGAGCTCAGGGCCAGCCTGAACTATGAAGCAAGACCCTGTCTCAAAAGACAAAAAAAAAAAGAAAAAGAAAATATGTGTATATTTTTCATGTACAGAATTATATATATTTTTCTGTTATGTAGCACTTCATTATATCTTTTGTTATTCTTATTAGTTTTAATCCTTTTTCAAAATGTGTTTTTCCCTATAAAAGGACATATTTTGAACACATAGACTTAATTCAAATTTTTGTATTCATTGCAACCTCTCCACACTATATTTTAAGAAAACAATGCATTGTGGCTGCAATGGCCAGAGATTATACAAAGGAATAGAGTGATGCCTTGATCCATGAGTTTAATTCAACCACGATTCTGGGGAAGATGGCTGTGTTCATGTTTATCACCCAGTGTACAGTTTGCAAATGGAAGCAAAATTTTGCTGATCCTTTCTGTTTGCAAACAAAAGGAAGTATTCTTGAACTGAGCTATTTCTTACTGTACAAGTTAGTGTGTTCCTGGCCTGTGTCCCTGTGCACTACAAACAGTCTGCAAACTGTTTCTATCCAACTTAAGTCCACTTCCTGTGCCTTCTTATTGATTGGACAGGTCCAAGAAACAACAGTTCTGAGTCATAAAAATGTCCTACTCTAGCATCAGCCACCAGCACTGAGAGATATAAAGAAGAAAACAAAGCTTATGGTCTAAACATAAAGTTGGGTATTAGGCTAATCAGAAGAACTTGTACAAATTAAAGTATAAAGCATTTCAGTCCCTCCAAGATCAAACACTATGAAGAGTGAGTGAGGCAATGGCAGGCCAGCACCCACCTGCTGGTCTTCCATCATCGGCACATGGTCACTAGGCCCTGAAAGTGTGCCAGACCAAGGCAGGGAGCTGAAGGAATACGTGTTTTCCCTTTTCGCTCCAGTGGATGTGACAGACCAGGATGGCAGCTTACTGACAGTGAAGCAGACGGGTGTGTGTTACGATAGCATTACATCATGCGTAGAGCAGGCCAACGTATGAGAAACACCTGACTGCGGGCGTGCTTGGGATAAATCAGCAAAGATCAGAAAGGTGAGGACAAGGCTCATGGTGAAATTCCTTTTAATGTATAAAGGGTCACTTAAATTTAGCCACATAGAGGAGAGAACTGGAGAGTACTCCAGGCAGAAGGGATCGTTTGTAAAAGCCCCAGGGTAAAGAACTCACAGCACCGGGGTAACCGCACAGAGTTCCCTGTGCCTGGAGCCCAGAGAACAAGGGAGGAAGTAATGACAGAAGACGTTACACGGGCAGGCAGGGGTCAGGTGCGAGGGCAGAGCTGGTCCCAGATGCTACCCATGCACAGCTTTCCACTCACAAGCCACAGCCGTGTGGGCATCAATTTTACATTTTTCTGCACTAATATTAATACAGATTAAACGAACACTTAACATTTAGGAAGAAGCATGATTTCCACTTTGTTTCAGTTTTTCACCAGTGTTTTCTAACATTCTTTGTTTGTGGCACTTAAAATGTTGCTTATTTTTGTGCTATTTTGCATGAAAGTTTGATTGACTTATAATGTAAATGTATATGTGAAAAATTCCAATCATTGACCATAAATCCTGTTGAGATTTAATTTTCTCAATCTACTGCAGGTTTACTTGATATTGCTTGATTTTATAAATAGCTATATGCATATAAATAACATGCATGAAAATACATGCATAGATATATCCAGATAACCATCTATAAATGGGGTCAACTCCATGTACATTTCTTTTTTTTTTTTTTTTTTTTTTTGAGACAGGGTCTCGCTTTGTAGTTCAGGCTGGCCCTGAGCTCACTATGGAGCCCAGGCAAGCCGCCGCGAACTCAGCAATCCTCTTGTCTCTGCCTCCTGAGTGCTGGGATGACAGGCGTGAGCCACCACGTCCGGCACTGTGGTATGCGGCATTGATTGTTGGTGGGCGTGAGCCTCCATGCCCAGCATTATATGTGGTTACCGGGGATCAAACTCAGGACCTTGTGCTTGCGAGGCAGGCGCCAGAACCACTGAGCTAACCCTCCGGCCCCATGTACATTTCTTTATTCATTGAAGCTTATTATTTCAGCTAGCTGGCATAATTATTTCAAGTAAGCACAGTTAGGCAAAGCAAGTTTTTTACGCTAGGCTAAGAAGTCACTTGTCAGATTATATTTGCTTTTTCTTTACATGTTAGCATTGCTTGCTCAGAGATGTCCCGGTATTTGGAAAACAGGTGACCCAGAGGGCCATTCCAGGAACGAAATGTGAGACTCTAGGTAACTGGCAGTAAAGAAGTTGAAATCGGCAATTAAGAAACAAGAAACTAAGCGTTTAGTTTCCAGAACTTTCATGAGCTCAGACCTAGGGTCTTGGAGACATGCTGAGGCCTAATGGAATCAGCAGCCCAACCTCTGTTGGTGGAGAATTAGGAAAACAAGCTGGCACACTATAATTCAACATTAGGAAAACAGAGCTGTCGCTTATAGAGGGCGACCACATTGCAAATCATATGTAATTCACAAGGAGAGTAATATTTCTTACATAGCATCTACCAAAGAATACATACGTTCTCTAAAACCCCCCGAGACTTTTGTATGACAACAAAGTTCAAAAGTGTCCATGATTAAATCCTACTGAAAATAATTCCAGAAGTTCGTCAAACTTTAAACTGTCTTAATAATACTGACCCACTGCAATATTTTTCTCTCTGCTGAAAGCTTAAATTTATTAACATTTTGACTTATTATATACTAAGGATGAGTATTTCTTAACCCAAGGTCTGTGTTACTGAAAGAAATTGGGTATGTACTAAGCCTTCAAATATCTTACTATTTTAAGTGGTGCTTTGTTAGTGTCTGTAAATAATAACCATTTTATATGTGTACCAGCTAAGGCCTAACCATCTCACCAAGTTCTGGCTGGACTAATGAGCTAGGACCATCTTCCTAGAGCTCTACCAGGAAAAGGTAGAAGCCAAGTACATTCTTCAAAGACACTTTCAACCACGGGGAGCAACAGGGGACATGGTAAGTTGTGGAGCTCACAGAAAGTACCAGAACTCAGTCAGCATTCAGACTGTGAGAATGAAAAGGCTTTGACCCGAACAATCCTCAACCGTAGAAAGGTGGCCCCAAATCATTTTGTCACTGCTTTAAATTAATACTGGTAATTTCAGGTATAGTCTCAATGTATAGTTTTCTTTCCAGGCAATTTGCAGATTAGTTTGTATATAAACAAAACCATAATCTTGTGACATATATAAAACATTTAATAGTCATACCTGTTTAGATTTATGCAGGTAGCACTATAATAAAAGTCTTAAACATTTCATTTTCTTTCCAAGAGGTATGCGTACTCTAGGGGTTTAGAAACTCTCTTCCTCTGAGGGTCCTTCTTACTTCAAATAAATTTTGTGCTTCTCAGAGACAAAGCTTGTCTTTGCATTTTTAGCCTCAGGTCAAAAGTTGGGCTCATGCTTGTTAACTTATCAAGGAATGAATAAGACAAGTTGTTAAAATACATTCTGTTATTCTTCATCTACTTTTTCCTGAAATCATAATATCTGCCTCTCTGGGATATTTGCCCCCCCCCATCCTGTTTAGGCAACAGAGATGTATGTGCTTTCTCAGCCAATGTGGAGGTAGTAGAAAATCATGACTATATTATCTCAAAGGTGTTACCTAGTCAATAAATTTGTCTTCAATAGAAAAATTATTAATTACAATGTTTAATTTGCCACATGTGTTGATTTCATGGAAGTAAGATTCTGAAAGTCAAAAAACATTCTTGAATACTTTGTATTTTTCTGGAAAATACTTGAACTCATGTCCCACTTGTTTTGGCTTTAATGACCCCAACTCCCAAAGGAAAACCTCTGATTCCAAAACCCTAACACAGAATGAAATGTCTGCATGGAGAACAGAAACCCGTCAACTAAATATAAACACAGCATGAAAATAACTTTTGAATCTCGGATATCATGCTGTAATGGAATATGCTAAGATTTTTTCCAGGAAATGAAATAAAATGCTGGCTACTTATATCTTGAAGAATCCAATATATGTTTAATGTTAGTAAAACTTTATGTCATGAAATAAATGTATTAAGCCTCACTGTGGAATTCAGCATAAATTTCAGTAATCACAGTTATTCCCTTTATGTCTTGAAACGTCCCTAAATGCTTTTCAAAACATATTTAATGAAACCAAAAGCCCACTACTTTATGTAAAACTGCTGACATGAAAGAAGCTGTTTCTCAGTAACTGGATTCTAATTTCAAAATTTCAGTTTTAGTGCACAGAAACTTAGTCACTGATTTTTGGTTTTGCTTATTTTTGGTTTTTAAGTAAGTTATTGTAATGAATTTATAATTTATTTTATGTAATATAGCATGTATAACATAAATATTCTAATAATATAGTCATAAGTAATACAAAAATTATATTTTCTTTCCTTCTCTCTAGTCTACTTTACCCCTATTTGTAGTTTGGTTTCTTCTTTCTACATAATTTATCACATAACACATTGTATAAAATATGTCAGCTACAGTCACAGATTAAACAGTGAGGGCCCTTACACGGTGAAGCAGGCCAGCATCTGTGCTGAATTTTGTGTGCACATGTGTGTTTTCATGAATAGTTCAATGGAAAGATCATTTTGAGGCTAAATTTGCTAATAATTTTAAGTAAACTATTCGCAACTATAGGGAGTGTGTGTGTGTGTGTGTGTGTGTGTGTGTGTATCACTCATCCCACTGGGGCTAATAACTGTGACCTAGATAAAGAAAGGAAGTTGAATTATTTTTGGTATCAGTATGTTAAAGAAACAAACCTCTCCCATGGCCTTTCTGCTGGCTCTTGGAAACTCCTCCTACAATTCTGGCCCTGAGTTTCTTTTCTCCAGATTCTACAGATGCAAGGGTTTCTGCCCAGGCCGACTGCCATCCTTTGCCACGATCTCATGTCCCTTGTACGCCTCAGCGAGCAAATGCTTCTACAGGCAAGGGTGGAAGCGCCCACCAGAAGGCATACAAGGTCTTCTGTCGCCAGCATCCAAGTATCAGGACAAGGGCAGACTGCGAGAAAACCCGTCACTTCCTGTCTTCTGTGTCCTCTCTTCTTTTCCCAAACTTTGGACCAAAGTTGGCCAGTAAATAAGCCAGAGGTAGAGCTAGAGTGAGAGGACATCATTTCCAATATCAAGATAAAAGCGAGGCTTCGGGTATTTCCTACCACTGAACCTCTCTCTCAGGGACCCCTCACTTTAGCACTGCAGCTTTTGCCATATCATAAATTTCATTTTGCCTTCCTCAGTCCTTCCTTCAGTAACTTGTTAGTGATGCCTGTATCTTCAGTTCATCACAAGGATTTAGCTCAACGAAGAGACACCAGGAAATCAGAGAATCCTCCAGTCTTCTACTCTGGTTCACACATCAAATATTGATGTGTGAAGATCAAGTTATTCTGGGTGCACTTGCAGGGAAGGAACCTTTGGCATGTTTAGAGCACGGGGGGGATCCCCCTCTCTCTAAGTGAACCTCACAGACTGTCCCATGAAAGGTCTTACCTTCTCCGTGAGTGAGATTATTTCACCCAGAGCGATCGACTCAGGCAAGGTCAACAGAGGCTTCCCTGATTCTAAATGCCAACGTCACATATTCTACCAACCCAGACCTCGAACATAATTATCTTCGAAACCTTTGGGCTGGGGGGCGTGGCTTCGTGGTCTCTCCACTCTATTCCAGCTTGTGTGACTCTACTCTCTCCTGTCACCATGAACATATTCTCCTGTGGAATCATTAACAAGAGATGAGGATACCCACAGTAACTACTTTCCACCACTCAGAGAACTCCGAGGCAGAGAAATGAATGCTGCTTACCCACTGATAACCAAGAGAAGAGAGGGAAGCTACAGAGAGGAAAGCGTTTAAGTAATTAAGTTGTCATATATGCCGATTGTCTCACAGAATGCCCAGTGCACAGTAAAGAAGCATAATAAGCATTATTCCTGCGTCTCAGGTACAGCCAAAGCAAAACATCACACTGATCTTTCCCACAATGACTAATGCAAAAGACAGGCAGGGAATATATATTTCCAGCATGTATATTCACTCATACATATGTGTGTATGTATTCAATCATACCTGACTAAAGGTTTTTAAATACTGGACTAATCTGGAGTGTGAGATATGAAAAAAACTTCCCTGGAGTTGGAAAAAATTAGAAGAGATCAAAATGCCTGCAGAATATGGAGGGAGGCCGTTTGCAGCAGTGTGTGACGCATGCGTGCTATCCGTTCTTCCCGCCCCGGCCAGTTTCATTCAGACCTTATGTTCTTTCCTCCAGGATGGCTCCGCTGCCATCGCTTCCTAGGGATGCGTTTATCTTCTCCTGCCATCAGTAGGAGGGTCCATTGCCTGTCTCAGAATAAAACAGGAATTGCTGGGGGTGGTGGCTCGCACCTGTCATTCCAGCACTCGGGAGGCAGAGACAGGAGGATTGCTGAGTTTGAGGCTAGCCTGGGCTCCATAGTGAGCTCAGGGCCAGCCTGAACTGCAAAGCGAGACCCTGTCTCAAAACAAACAAACAAACAAAGATAAAACAGGAGCCATTTCTCTAGATGCTCATTTGGAGCTTTTAGACCTCACAGAATCTATAGCTGGCCCATCCAAGGTGTTACAAGTGATGTGTTCTCTTGCCCTTTTCTAATTAGGTCCATAAATGAATATACTAGACAAATGTTATCTTTGCAAGCTTTTGCTAGCCGCGCATCCAAAGATTACCCTGGAGACCCTCACTTTAATTAGATTCGGTAGGGGGTCTAGATCCTTTCATTGTCGATTGAATTTTGGGGGTGTCCCATTTCAGACATGAACTTAGCAGACACATGACTCAAAAATGAAGCATATAAAAATGCAGATCTACTTTTCAACATAAATATGCTAATTAAAGCTCTACATATTATTCTTTTTAAATGTTTATTTCCCAAATTTAGAGGAATTTATTTCTATCTGTCACAACATTATTGATGAGCTGGAAACTGGAAATAGTCCAGACGTGTACTTGTAGGTTGAAAGTTCAATAAATTATGAGCATCCATAGAATGTTATGATACATCACTCACCTATCTAGTCACAGAATCAAAGCGTAAGACAAAATGCACATTAAAATCCTATTTTATACATTTACGATTTGAAATAAGGTAGAAAACTGTTAAAATTGTATATATTGCATATATTATGATTATTGGACTGTAAATGATACCTTAATCTCTGAGAAATTTTGTATATTGAATGAGAATTACCGGTATATGAATCAATATAAAAATAAAAACTAAGTAAAATAATGGACGTTTGATGCTAGAAAGTTTCTGCTGTGGCAGAACTTTGTGACAGACCCTAGCGCACGGAGGAACCAGAGAACGCTGAGAGGAAGACAGCGCTGGAATCGGGGCCTGTCCGAGGGGACCCAGCTCTGTCCCGTCACTTCCTGGAGAGAGAGGCAAAGCTCTGACGACCGACTCACACTCTAAAGCCTGCTCTTCCTTGCTGTGAGCAGAGAGAGGGCTTCTAACTCGCGCTTGCGTAGCGTGCATGCGCAGTACAGTCCTAATGGAACTGCTCTCCTTAGTCCAGCTGGATGCATCAAACAGAGCTTGACACTTGGAAGGGCATAAAATAAATTCTAAATGCAACTATAATAATAAACTGGTCTCCAAAATTTTGAAAGTCAGTAAGAAAATATCAAACAACCTAATATTAAAGGAGGCAAATAATTAGACATTTTTTCAAAAGAAAAGGTGAAAATGACTAAATAAGCTACTGAATTTCATCATTCACAAAGGAAATCCAAAGAGATGTTACAACACGTATTCAGCCGTGTATTCTACAAGGCCTAAATGAGAAGATTGAGAACAGCAAGTATTTCCAGTGAACCTAAACATCTGAAATTCTTAGGTATGCTTAGAACCCTTGTTAATAAAACTACCTTCAAAGATTATGTTTGCCATATATATGTTAAAAATGAATAAATGACTATCGGTAACCATCAATTTTATTTCTATTGCTATTCCTGAAAGAAATGTGAACTATGCACATTGGAGGGTAGGATCATGAATCATGAGGATGAGACCAAGGTAGAAATTGTATAAATTCAGTTCGATTAAGTTTTAATAATTGTGATACATCCAATAATGAAATTTTAGACTCAGTGAAAATAGAGGATTTATAAGCACATGCAATAATATGAATACTACTCATAAACAAAATGTTGTAAAGATACCAGACACACAAAAAAGTATATGGGGTGTGATTCAATTTATAGGAAGTAAAAAACAATCACTAGTAATCCCCGCTTTTAAAAATCAAGAATTGCCTGGTGTGGTGGCTCACACCTGTCATCCCAACACTCGGGAGGCAGAGGCAGGAGGATTGCTGAGCTTGAGGCTTGCCTGGGCTACCTAGTGAGCTCAGGGCCAGCCTGAAAGCAAGACCCTGTCTCAAAAAAAAAAAAAAAAAGGAATCAACAATATTACTCTTAGGGGATGTGGAATCTTTCCTGGAAAAGAGCATAAGATAGGTGTCTGAGGTACTGGAAGTCTTGCACTTTTCATCTGAGTGCTCGCTGCATGAGCCTGTTCATTTTGTGAAGATTTGATAAGCTGCATACTTATGGCATAAACATACATTTTCCCCAAGTGTGTGTATATATGTTAAATAAAAAATTTTAAATAGCAGACTTAAGTTCCTTTTCTAGTTTTAGATTGTTCTGATCTTGTGGCGAGCCGTTACAGCTGCTCCCCAAAGATGGCAGCTGGCAGTAAGCCAGAGACTGCTTCTTAATACGAACCAGCTGATCGCAGGCCTTGATTGATATCGCCCGTGCTTGGTGGGAGGGCCCCATGGATCGCCCGTGCTCGGTGGGAGGGGCCTCGAGAGGAGAACGTACATGAGCACCCGATGGGTGGTGGGTTGGTGGTGGTAATGGTGATAATAAGGCTCAAGTTTGCACTCTGTGCTTGCGGCTCTCTCTGTGGGATCAGCGAGGGTCGTGACAACTGGTGCCGAAACCCGGGACGCTCTCTCGGGGGAACGAAGGAGCAGCAATCTGGTGAGGCCTGCGGTCGCGCAGCAATCAGGTGAGGCCTGCGGCCGCGCAGCAATCAGGTGAGGCCTGCGGCCGCGCAGCAATCTGGTGAGGCCTGCGGCCGCGCAGCAATCAGGTGAGGCCTGCGGCCGCGCAGCAATCAGGTGAGGCCTGCGGCCGCGCAGCAATCAGGTGAGGCCTGCGGCCGCGCAGCAATCAGGTGAGGCCTGCGGCCGCGCAGCAATCTGGTGAGGCCTGCGGCCGCGCAGCAATCAGGTGAGGCCTGCGGCCGCGCAGCAATCAGGTGAGGCCTGCGGCCGCGCAGCAATCTGGTGAGGCCTGCGGGCGCGCAGCAATCTGGTGAGGCCTGCGGGCGCGCAGCAATCAGGTGAGGCCTGCGGGCGCGCAGCAATCAGGTGAGGCCTCACAGCAATCTGGTGAGGCCTGCGGTCGCGCAGCAATCTGGTGAGGCCTGCGGTCGCGCAGCAATCGTTCCTGAATAAAACAGCAGAAAGAAGAGTTCGCGGTCGCGTCTTCCTTGCTGGTCGAGGGGGAAGCAACATGATCTATTTTGACTGATTTTTTTTCCTATAAGGAAACAGATTTTTGCCTCTCACACTACACAAATAAGTGTATCATTTTTGCAAAAGACAACATTTTTCCCCCATTACATATGAAAGTAGATGATCTATCACTGGAAAAGCGACACAAAAAAAGTCCCATGGCTTTAATCCATATGTATTTTTTTAAGTTTTATGGATAGTTTATCTCTTGACTTGGCTCTACAAGAGCTTGCTGCCACACGGCTGTGCTAAATCAAAAGGAATGTACTTTATCTGCTCCATAAACACAGACGAAACCAACACAGCTTATACCCAGGTGTGAGAGAGGGTGTCAGCAGGCGGACATTTAAACCTAAAATGATTAAATGGTAAATTGGCGCTGCATGTGAAATCCCTCATTGTTAATTATGGATAAAAATAAATGTTTTGTTTTCAAACGAACATTTAACTGGAGCCATGTATATTCCTGGTAATTTATTTGGGTTCAGGCTCTGGTGGTAAGAAAGGTAAATAGGGCTTAATGAAGAGGCACCTGAGTCCTTGGGAGAAAGACCACAGACTGGCATGTCTGCCCTAGCGTAGTAAGAGGATGTGTGACAGCACGTCTTGGTAAGGTGACTTTGGCAGCTGAGGTATGGCAGCGTTTGCCATATTTCTCCAGCTTGAAGACTCTCCTTTTTTCTTTTCCATCCTTCGGTTTTTGCAGGAAAGCTCTTATGCACAGTCTGCACTTGAGAATCAGGGAACTCCAACCACTATTTTAAACCCAGAGTATCTCCCTACACACATGATTTTATTTTGAATTCTTCACAAGAAAAGCATCTGCCATTCTTGTTTACTCAATTATCAATTCATATTAGTCTTACAGATATTTATTTTACACTTTGGTTTTGAATGATGCTTTCTTTTTTGCTCACGTTGTCCCAGGTTTGGTCCCTGGGAGCCCTTCCTGCTGGCCCCCGGGTCACTTTGACGTCTCTTCACCCTCAGAGGTTGTGTGGGTTGTTGAAGTTGTTGCTTTTAAGTTTTAGGGCAGTTTTTTTTTTTTTAACTTTTTTTACTGTAAGAAAATGTGAACTAATCCATTCCTGCCGAAAGCAGGTCCGCTGTTAGTTGAGGATGGAGGAGGAGCCGAAGGGAAGGGATAAAAGCAGGCGGAGCAAACGTGGGGATGCTGAAAATTCAACATCTTGACGGCAGTTTGTTGTCACCGGCAGCTCCCGAAGCAGCGTCCACGGTGAGGGGGGGCCAGGCAAGTGGAGGGGTGTGATAAAAAGTTGGCAGTACCACTGGTTGATGTTGGACTGAAATGCAGGACTGTGGTCCTACTACGTGTCGATAGCTCTATCAGAGGTCGTTCTATCAGAGCAGCTGTGACTGGCATAGATGGTGATGAGGACCACACCTTCACAGTTACTGTTCCGTCAGAGAATATTTCACTTGGAGGCTGTTGATATTGATGAGTGAGAGAAGTAGTTCCACACCTTAGAGAAAACTTACTGGGCACACTCTCCAGCTTCACAAGGCCTCGGGTTCAGGATTTGCTTCAAGGGTCCAAGACTGTTAGAAGAAACTGACACAAACTTAGTCTTACCTGCAGATCTTGAAAAAACTTTTTGATGAGAAGGTTCACAGCCATAAACAATAGGAGCAGAGAAGGAAAACTGAGGCTCTCAAAGAGACGACAAAGAGCAACGGTAGAATCTATTAAACACTATACTATGTTTCTGCAGATTGTTAAAAGTACTATTAATCCTGTAGACACAATAAATCAGCCTGGTCCTCGGAACTTGTCGTGCTATCCTAAATAAAAATAATCCCTAAATAATGTAAAACATAGGTAAATCAAAATGGAGGATAAATACAACAAAACAAGAGGATAAAAGAATAAGGAAATGAAGCCGGTGAGTAACATAAAGCAAAATTAATCCTAATGTAAGTAGAATATAATCTAAAATAAAAAACCTAATAGTCAAAATAATATCAGCAAAAATTTAGGAGAAATAAGTTCATTTTGCAAAAGTATATGCTGTAAAAATTGTGAAATACCAAGAGAATGCTCAAAGGGAAAAGTGAAAGGGGGTGGGTGAAGATAAAGAAGAGAGAAAAAATTCAATAGAAGAAAATGGAAACAAAGCTTATATACATAGAAGATTGGGGTGATAGGGTGGGCAGGGGAAAGGGAGAATCAGGTTATATCATGTACAAGTACAAATTTTAAAGCTGTTTATGATCATAATGTATATATAAAATGTACCAATAAACAATTAAATAAAAGAATATGAAATCATAAAAACTGGCACCAGAGTGTTCATTAGGAAAAACAGAAAGAAAGATTAAGAATTCAAAAAGGAAGAAAAAAATTTGAATTCTGAAGTTAAACTGTAAGTATGGCAGGCATCGATCTCCAAGACCGCCTTTCAGCCTAGATGACTTGTTGGGTGGAGTCTGAGGCCTCGCGGGAGCTATTGCACGTGCGGTTAGGGACTGCTCCAGAAAGGGATTAAACTCAGCAAAGGTAGGAGTTACAAAGGGTAAAGTCTGGGAGAGAAGAGGCACACTGCTACAGCAGTCCTCTTCCAGGAGAGTCACACAGAGGTCCTCAGGTCTCCTAGTACCTACGGATGACATCACGCACAAAGTGGAGCTCACCAGAGCCTAGTCTATTTGGTAACGTTCAGGATGTAGACAGGGCCCCAGCTTCCGGAACGCAAAAGCAGCCACTATCTTCAAATCATACTATTAGCATCATACGGCTCAAGATCTCAGGCGTACAACACTATTATTTTTTCAGTCATGCTACCTCAAGGGAGTCATTATTCCAAGATTCAACCAATGGTCACTGTTTAAAACAGGCCTTTGGGCAAGTGTGCAGAGTCTGGTCATGCCAGCGTGGCTGAGTCAGCCTTTTCTGGCCCTGTAGTGTAGGAGAACACACAAGAAAATAGAAAATAAGCAGAAAGACCAAAAACATAAGATCCATAATTAAGTGAAACTTTTAGTTAAAAAAATATTAACCCATTTTTTGTTACTGTAAAAGAATACTGTAGGCTGGATTATTTATAAAGTCTCATTGAGCTTAGTGTTCTAGAGACTTGGCTATCAGGGAACGTATCTAATGAAGGCCTTCTTGCTGGTAGGGACTCTGCATAGTCTGGAGGTGGCACACAGCATCACGTAGTGAGACAGTACACACACAAGACACAGAATAAAACTGACTTTACAATATTCTTGAGATAGTCCCTTGGCCCAATAATCTATGAACCCATGAAAGGACTGATTAATTCACGAGGGCATAGGTCTCATGACTTATCACCTCCAAAAGGTCCAATCCCTTCATAACTCATAATTGAGATAGAATTTGCATGGGGTTTCAGTGAAGGCATTCAAATTATGGCATCATATATCACAGGGGTACAAACATTATCTACTCGGAGCAACCAGAAGCTTCTGGGTAGCAGATGTCTACAAGCTCCCATGTTAACCTTCAAGCTGGGCAGGTAAGAGAAGAAAAGAGTGGCACGTCCTTCTGAGAGCATGCCATGCTCCCTGTGAAGTGGAAAATGCATCTGCTGAGACTAAACTGTCATCACTTATGAAAGCTATCAGTGCTCTAAGTCCAATTAGAGAAAAAAATCAATACCGATACATTTCCTTGTTAGGGGAATTGATTTTGCAGATAAAGTTCACAATATTCTTAGGGTTTGTCTTAATCATTTTCTGGCAAAATGGCACAGTTCCAACTGTCCAAATCCTATAAATTGAGATGAGTGGTTTAGCATTCGAGGAGTTACAAATGGATTGTGTGAAAGAGAACAGTGCATTCCTGACAGAAAGGGAACACAGATACATCCTTCCATCCAACTCTGGCCAAATAGTCAAGAGTTTATCCCTTATAAAAATCGAGGTAAAAATCAGGATCATCTCATTTTCACTCAGACTTTACTATTAAAAGATATTTAGTTTCATTTTCCTGGTTCTGATGGATACAATTCTCCTCATATTTAAAATATCTAATTCATCGTTTCATATGTCTCACCTTTTCTTCTGCTGGCTGCATGACCTTGCGGAAATCATTTTGCTCCTCTGAATTCTTGATCTTTGAAAAGAGATTGGATTTGCCAATGTGTGTGATTAATATATATGTGGTTATAAGACAATTACATGTAATTTAGCAATTGCATGTGGCAGACACTGATTCAAGTATGTCAACTTATCTAAGATATCTCCCAGTCATCTGATGGAAAAGCTACCCTTAGTATTGCACGAGGATTTGGAGAGGTTTTGACGCTTCATTCAATCTTGACTCTTATTCAGGACTTTGTGAAATATAAGCTCTCTACTGCTATAGTCCTAGAATTGTCTATTAAACTGCCTCTACATTACTATTCTAATCTCAATAGTTCTAGTGCATATGTGATTCACCTTTTGGCTATAATTAGATACTGCTATCCCCTTGACAAACATACCAGAAAATAAATAGCTCATCTCCCCTATTCTTCCTACCAAAATGCCTTCATCTAGCTAGAAAACCAGGTTATCTGACATGGTAAATCAATTACAGGATTTCTGAAATTCTCTTTCCCCGAGTGAAGAATTTGAAGGTCTTCCCTTGGTCAGACAGTAGTCATAATAATTGGCACTAACAGAAATGTTGACTAGCATCATTACGGAAGGCTAGTGTCATGGTTAATTGTACGTGTCAACTTGATGTGGCTAAAGGTTGCCCAGACAGTTGCTGAACATTATTTCCAAATATGTCTAAGAGAGTGATTCCATAAGGCAGCATGAGTAGTCTGGGTAGTGATCACCTCCATGCTTGTAGGGAGGCTTCATTCAATCTGCTAAGCAACTAAATAGAACAAAAAAGCAAAGGAAGAACAAATTCACACTTTCCTTCTGAGCAAGAACAGTCATCTTCCATCCATAAATATTGAAAGTTCTGCTTCTCAGACCTTTCAACCCCAAGACTCATACCATCTCCCCGAGATAGCTTAGTCATTCTGTTTTCTGACTAATCCAGTGGCTCCCAGGTGGGGAAAACATCTGACATGGGAGCTGTCATTACCCTGAATAATAAGGCAGATCATGACACCCGTTGCTAGGGAGCCCTGAGAGCTCACGCTCTAGGAAGCCATCATCGGTTGCCTGGAATATACATGAGAAAATAAATGCATCAAGACAGAAAGACTCAGGGCTGAGATGGAGCTCAGTGGTTGAGCGTTTGCCTAGCATGCACAAAGCCTTGGATTTTATCCCCAGCACTACTGGAAAAAAAAAAAAAAGAAAGAAAGAGAGAAAATACAGGATCAAGACAATTCCATGTTCTGTTCCACATTGCTCTTTTTGCTCCATACCTTCAGCCCACTGTCTCCAAAAGACCAGGCCAAACTGGAGTTTTGACACCACGCCCTTCCTCTTCCCTATTTCTCAACTTTCATCTCTTCCTGAGAGACTTGTTTGCTTCGTTTCGCTTTGTTTTGTTTTGTTTAACCCACAAGCACTTTGTCATGAAATCGCAAACTCTTGTTTTGGATTCTACTTGTAAGAATGTCTACCTAAGTCACTTTGAGTAATTCAGAGGACACAGATCTGTACCAGCATTAAAAGTAGCCTCTGTTCTCCTCAGAGTCAGATTAAACATGGCTGCTGCTTACTCCAGTGGACCAAGCAGGTGAGGAGGAGAGGTCCAAGAAAGACTTTGTGGGCAGAGAGGGAGCCCACCTCCAACGTACTCCCCATGTAGAGAAACCACCACCCGCCCCGCGACTGCACAGCTTGACTGATCCTTGAGAACACCAGCTGGCCAGGACCAAGATCAGCACTGAACCCCCTGCAACGGGCTCCATCTCTGTGCAAGATAACATTTCTCAAGAGGGATGCTCCTCTCATCAGCCAGCAAACATTTGATTGATTACAGAGCCAGGACTGCAAACGGGAATGGGGAAGACAAGAGAACCCGGAAGGAGGCAATTCGAAGATTGTTCTTTGAAATTGTACTCCTGCAGTTAATTGTCAGAGGCAAGGGGAGTGGCTTGAGAGCTAACAGAAAAGGAAATGCGAGCTCCCTTTCACATGCTTAGACCAAGATGAGGGCAGAAAAGCAGGAAATTTAGAACAGTCCTCAGAGAAGTGAATGCTTTCAGAGATTTGGCAGAGTGCTTGCCTGCCTTGGTGGTATTTGACCTGAAGAAGTGAAAGAGGAATTAACCCCCTTAAAGGAACTGTGTTGAACTTACAGGGAGCTTGAGGGGGCAGAAGAGAGAGGAGGGAGTGGCTATAACCGAAGAAAGATCGCCATGACAGGGTGGGGGCAGGCCACAGGCGCTCGCTCGCCAGCCCTGTCAGCTTGTCTTGAAAGGCAGAGGGGACCTGGGCTGGAGAGGTCACTAATGAACCTGAAAGTCAGAATCCCCTCCGGACTGGGTGGATTTCGCTTCGGTGCTTAAGACTGACCAAGCAGTCAAGGAACAGATGAAAGGGCGGCTAAGCCAACAGCTTGTCATAGTGAAAGGAATTATTCCTTCAAAGGAAAATAGAGCAATTCCCATGGACATATAGAGGTTGGAAGGCGAAAGAGACAGATTCAATGAAAGAAGACCCGAATAGAGCAAGTAGAAGAAGTAAATTTTATGACCCTCTGGTTGTCCTGATGGAGGGAGACCGAGGGAGGAGGAGCTTACCAAAAACACCGTGGGACTTGGTGTTACTCTGGGTGTTACGCTTGTTACCTCTAAATTTGTAAAGATAATTCCACATAACATGTTCAGATGATCAGTTGGAAAGAGGCATGAAAAATACTCTCATGAAAAGTACTTTCTGGGAGGTAAAGAATATCCTTATCTTCATTAGGATTTTGGCTATATAAAATCAAGAAAATCATTGACCTTGAAGTATGAACGTTATTATCTATGACTCGTGATCTATAATTTTTAAAAGTTTTATATCATGAATATATACTAATTGCATAATAGTAAAAGTCATTTTCCATAAAACTTTACTCATCTGCTCAATAACCATATAGATTAAATCTCTGTGCAGGCAGCAAGTTAAGGCCTTGAGACTATAAATTTATAAGAATTGCACTGATAGCTAATGGAGTCTTAAAAAATAATTTTCAGATGTATCAGAGTGCATTAGAATGAAAACAATAATGCTTCCATTTTTAAAACTTTATTGGAAGTTACATTTTATTCATTTAAGTCTTTTTCTTCCATTAGTGTGGAAGATTTGTTATAACTGTAAGCCAATATTTATATAACATGATTAGCTGAAGTCCATAGTTCACTTGTGTTTACTCTTTCTGGTACATATTTCATGAGATTTAACAGAATGTGCAGTGTCATGTCTCCATTGCTACAGTGTCATACAGAATGGTTTGATTGCCCTCCAGATCTTCTGTGTCCAACCTATTCACCTCTCCCTTGCCCCTGAGCCCCGGGAAACCACTGAACTCGATATCATAGAGCTGGGATCATTCACTGTGTAGCTTTGGTAGATTGGCTTTTTTAACTAGCAGTGAGCAATGCTCCTGGGGAAGAAGTTCAGGCACCAAACCCAGAACTTTGGATACACTAGGCAAGTGCTCTACCTTTGAGACACATCTCCAGATTTAGCACTTACTTTTAAAAAAGATTAATATAGCCGGGCGTGGTGGCTCACGCCTGTCATCCCAGCACTCGGGAGGCAGAGACAGGAGGATTGCTGAGTTCGAAGCTTGCCTAGGCTACATAGTGAGCTCAGAGCCAGCCTGAACTACAAAGCGAGACCCTGTCTCGAAAAAAAAAAAGATTAATACATATTAGTCACAAAGATGAATGGGTTCATCTTGGCCTATTTGTCCATGCATACATAACACATTTTGATCATGTCTTTCTCCCAATTTCCTCTCCTTCACCTTTGAAAAACATGTGTGTGTGTGTGTGTGTGTGTGTGTATCTTGACTGCAAAAAAAATCATAACATTTGTAGTAGATGTGTGAGAATTTAAAAAGCTCTGATTTTTTATTACTTTTAGGATGATTGTAACCATCAAATCTCTGGAGTGGAATGAACACAAGAGAATTACTGAGGTGGGTATTATTTGCATTGTATTTTTAAAGTAATGAGGTCTGTGTATTTTAGACAAATGCTATTTCTATTCCTGTCATGTTTTTTTTGAAAATGGATGGGTTTTTTTTTTGTGTGTAACCAAAGCTAAAACATAGGAAGGGGATATAGATCAGGCCTGAGTAAGTGTCACCATATTTAGAACAATGGCTGTCAGCATGACTTTCCTCAGCTGATACTTGGAGGGAATTTGTCCTATCTTTTGGCCTCATTCAGAACCTCATATTGAGGTCACAAATTTTTTGGCTTCTTTAGCAAAAGGTGATTCTCAAAAATTATAAAACATTTCAAATATATACTGGAAATGCTTTCCATTTGGAAACTGAATGTTAAAACCTTCTCATGGAAACCACTGAATTACAAAGCTATTGAAACTCTTGGAGAGTATCTGGGGAGGAGTTTGAAATAGGTTCTCAATGATGAGGTTTTAGAAAAACACGTGGAATGAGTTAACTTCAGGCCATATTCCTGTTAGAGTTTCTTTTTCGACTAAAAACCTACAGTTCAGGTTTTCTCAGCTTCAGCACTGCTAACATTTTGGCTAAGATAATTCATGGGTGTGGGGCCTGTGACATTAACTGTAGGGTACTTATCACCATTCTCGGTATTTACACTCTAGATGGCAGTAGAACGGCCTTTTCCTCCCACACTGTCTTTCAGCTGTACTGACTTTCTTCCTCACTGTTTGTCCAATATGTTGGACTCTGTTCCTATCCAAAAACCTAAGCTCTTATTCTTCCTTTTACCAGGAATAGTTCTCCCAAATTTCCAGAAGACTTCTTCCCTTGTCCCCTTGCAATCTTTGCTCAGTCAACCAGGATGCCCAGGTGTAAACTGTAAACCTCTCCTTTATCTCCTCTTCTTTTCTACCAGTTTTGACCCCAATCCTGTGTCCAGATATTGCCATTCTCCCCCACTGGTGACCTGTACCTCTAGTTGAGAAACAGTGCCATAGTTGTTCCCACCAAACTTGGATAAATCGCTGAAGGCTGTGTGGTTTCATGTCCATACTGTTTGCCTGTGATGCTCTCAGTGTTGTTGTCAAAGTGGGATCTTTGTCAGAGAAAGCAATGATTATGCTTCTGATGACAAGCTAAAGTATGGCAGATTAGAACAGTAAGAACAGTCTTCCGTTGTTTTTTTTTTTAATTTCCTCTGCTTAGTATATGGTACGATTGGTTCATCCCAGAAAAGGTAAGGAGTATAAAACAGAAAACCAAATGAATGACTTTGTATAATCTAGTCTTATCATGCTTTTGTTTAATGAGGCCATTCATAAATATATAAACAACAGAATAAAAATAGATACAGAGGGGCTGGAGGGTTAGCTCAGTGGTTCCAGCGCCTGCCTGGCAAGCGCAAGGACCTGGGTTCGATCCCTGGTAACCACATATAATGCTGGGCATGGAGACATGCCCACCAACAATCAACACCGCATACCACAGTGCCAGACGTGGTGGCTCACGCCTGTCATCCCAGCACTCGGGAGGCAGAGACAGGAGGATTGCTGAGTTCGCAGCGGCTTGCCTGGGCACCATAGTGAGCTCAGGGCCAGCCTGAACTACAACGCAAGACCCTGTCTCAAAAAAGCAAAAAAAAAAAAAAAAAAAACACAAATCAGGACAAAGAGGAAAAAAGTAAAATACAACCATATAAAGTTTTTATTTTTTGATGCCATAAAATTCTGTGTTCTTACTAGAAGCAGGTAATATATAAATTTAGTATTGAACTTCCTAATGCTGCAGAAAATGCAGGAATGATCAATTATAAGATGTCTGGAATTCAATTTTTTTAAAGAATAAAAATTACTGAGGGAATATTATAAAATTATATAATAGAAACAAATAATGTAGTATGGTAAATAATTTAATCTTTTCATCTTTGATTTTTCCATATTATATTAAACATTGCCTACTACCCACTAACTTTTTTTGTTGCTGAGACAAAACACCCTACACTCAAAATTAAAGGAGGAAAAGTTTATTTGGCTCACAGTTTGCTGAGTTTTCAGTTCATAGTAAGCTGGCTCCAAAGTAGGGTGGCATAGGATAGGGCCATCACAGAGAAGAAACAGTTCATGGCAGATAGAAAGCAGAAGGCAAATAGCAGCAGCAGCAGCAGCAGCAATAACAACCAAGTCTTTTATAGGTTATGCTACCCATGCTTGGGGCAGGTAGCTGAAGCAACAGTCAGTTTGCCCCTTCACAACAGGAGTTCAGAGCTCCTGTCCCCTGTTGTGGTAAGAACGTAGGTACCTAAGGCACTGAAGAACCACTGCACTTCCTGTCTTTCAGCCTCTATCCTGCATCACCTAGAGGACCACCTTCAGTCATACTCACAACCTCTTCATTTTCACACAATGCCTTAGAATGAGGCATCAGTTTTAAATATGGCAGTATTTAGTGAAGAGATTTATTTCTTCTTTTGAAGCTGCTCTGTTGAGATACAGTTCACATGCATGCTTATTTGTTCAATTTGTCAATGAAAATGTAATGTTAGAATCTCTGATTTTTGAATTGCCTCATTTGTGCTCTTCATTTCTGTCAGATGTTGCTTCATGTATTTTTGGTGCTCTGCTCTTATGTGAATATGTGATTATGATTATTTCCTTACAAATTGACTTTTTATTATTATTTTATTACAAAACAATTATATTTCTAATAATAGAATTTGTTTTAAAATTTGTTTTGTTTACAATATATGTTAAGCTTTCTTTTTAAAATTTATTTTATTGGTACATTTTATATATACATTATGATCACATTCAACATCAAGGGTTTGTACAAGTACATGACACATGTCGATTCTCATTTTTTCCCATTCCTCTGCCCACCATACAACTACCTGCCCCCATATACATAAGCGTTGTTTCCTTTTTTACTAACCATTAAATTCTTTCTTTCCCTTCTTTATTAACCCCTGCCCACCCTTTTCCCTTTGAACATTTTCTTCCTATTTCACAATGCCTATCATGTATTTTAGAACTCATTTACACCTTCAGAACAAATGAAGGAAAACTTCAAAAATAAATGAGAACATTATCATAGCAATAGTTACCAACAGATTTTCTCTTAACTTCTAAATCATAAAATTATATAAAGTAATAATTTTAGTGATGTACTGTGCAGCATTTATAGATGCAACATATATGAACAAGGAAAAAGGAAAAAAACTGTGGGAGTATTGTTTCTATATTAAATTGCAATTAAGTTAATATCAATTTGAAACATTCTGGCAAATTGAAATATTAATAGTATTCATATTTGATCAGTAAAAATAACAGTTCGCAGCTAAAATTATTAAATGAATTAGAGTACTACATTAGAAAGTATCTGTTTAGTGGACAGGAAAACAAAAGAAATAATTACAAAAATGCAATATAAAAAACTATTGCATATACAAATCCAACTATATCAATAGTAGTACCAGGTGAGAATATACAAAAGAAATGACAGCTGGTATAAGCTTTCTTGTAGTTGCAAAATATAGCTTTTCTCTTTTATTTTCACTCTAACTATATCTTTTAATCTACAATATGTCATATACAGACATACGTAGCATCTATATTTTCTTCCATTGGTTCCACTTATGTCTAAGGAAGTGGTTCCTACCAAAAAGGCTTTCTTACCATACACCTCTGTTCTGAAATCTCATGATTTTCAGACTCCAATAAGGAGAGAAACGGTTTACCAGAAGTAAAAGGAATTTGGCTAATTTTCACAAGCTTGCTCATTCTGAGGTTTAGAGAAATGTATACAAAGGCAAGTGTGAAGGATGATAGACCATCAGGGAAAATATTATGGATAATTTTTCTCAAAATATATACATATAGCTCTATGCATTCTACGTGCAATCAGGTCAAATTTCTGTTAGAATTCCTTCACAGATTCCCTTTTTTCCTCAAGAATTAAGATTCAGATCCTCATATGTTTAAAATATTTTGTAGTATCCTACTCCTATCTTCTCTAACTGCCTCTCAGACAATCTGTTTCCCTAGATGTCTTCAGTTCCACAAATGGATCCTTAGCACCTCTGTACATATGGCCAAGCATGCTGCAAATTCTAAAATTTAGGCACTGCTGAGAATGTCAAGATAATCTTAACTCAAATTTCAGGTCTTACATCTAACTTCCAACAGACCCCTTAGACTAGATAGCCCACCATTCCTTTACTAGGATAAAACTAGCTGTTGCAACAAACCAACTTCAACACAAAAATAGCTCAAATCCAACAGAAGTCTGTGCCTCAATTATGCTACATTTCAAGGAAGGATAATTTCAGTCTCCAACTTCTTCAATCCCTGGTTTTCAAGATCACAGTTAACTCTATTTGAGTTAGCTAGGTCAGGGTTAGAGGTGCAGGGGCACATGTGGACGGTTTTATGGGCCATATATGAAACCGACCCACACAACATCTTCTTAAATCCCATTGACTAGATACACATCATATGTCTGTGTGGTTAAAGTGAGAAATGTAATCCATCTGCACTCCCAGGAAGAAGAGACTTTGTACTTAGCAAAAGGCATGAGATCGCACAGTGCCCCTCTAGTTCCACTTTTGTTATCCTTTTTTTTTTTGAAACAAGGTCTTGCTTTTTGATTCAGACTGGCCCTGACCTCACTATATACCCCAGGCAAACCTCAAACTCAGCATTCCTCCTGCCTCTGCCTCCTGAGTGCTGGGATGACAGGCATGAGCCACCATACCCAGCAGTGTGGTATGTGGTACTGATTGCTAGTGGACATGAGTCATCATGCCTGGTATTGTGGTATGTGGTTACCAGAGATCGAACTCAGGACCTTGTGCTTGCTAGGCAGGCACCGGAACCACCGAGCTAACTTTCCAGCACAACTTTTGTTATATATTTTAATATCACTTGATATTCCTCTGTCACAAAACCTGACACAAGTCTTCTAAAGTCTATGAAGACAGGGCTGATGTGACTATTCCCTATGATATCTTTTGAAGAGAAGACTCTCAGAAAACATTATATTGAACAATATGAAATTGTTGTTTTGTTGTTCTTCCAACATCTAAATCAGTAATTTCAAAGAACAAACTTCAAGGCACATCTTTGGTTAATGGATTCTTTAGTGAAGCATCTCACAGGTGAGTGGAAAACTATTACATAGAATTTAGCTATTTTCCAACTTGCTTCTTTCCACTGATCTTAATCTCTGTTAGGTAATTTAAATCTTTTTCCAAGGAAACACTTGAAAGGTACAGTGTTTTATGGACTATGAAGTCATGCCGCCTGTGGAAATTCAGGGGGAGTTACGGGGCAGCTCACACACAGATCTCTACTTAGGCTTCGGAGGATGCTGTGTTAATAAACAGCAGGCCTTCATTCTATCTCGATTAAGCAAACATTTGTTCAGCATCTACTATGTGCCAGGCAGAGTCCAAAGCCAGACACAAAGAGGACTGCTTCCTTTGAAGAGCTCATGGACTTACAAGGAATTCACAGTCAATTTGTTTTAGAAATAACCCATTGGCAGTTTTCAGAAGAACAGGCAAGGCAGAAGAAAGAAAACCCATCTGGGAGTTGATTTTAATAGTCCAGACAAGAGACAGTACATACATTTATTTTTCTTTCATAGCTTTCTTTCTTCCTTTCTTTCATCTTTCCTTTCTTTTCTTTACTCGCTTTTTCTTTCTTTCTTTTTTCTTTCTTTCTTTCCTTTAATGGAGAGAGACACAGGAAGATAGATAGTAATAGAAAAGGGAGGGAGCTATAGCAAAACGATTACCCAAAGAGGAAAGCAATGGTCCTTCACCTGCTGATGAAGAAGAACACAGCAGAAGCTCTGATAGGAGCAGCCACACTGCAGACAAAGGTCAGTGAATGGCGTCCTGCGCTTAGAAAGGGTGTCCTTGTTTCCTCCTCTCAGCTCATTAAAATAGACAAAGCTACCTCCGAGATCAAGAAAAATCGGGTTCTCAGCCTGCTGGAAATTGAGGTTAAGCAGTCCTTTCCTGGCATCTACCTTAAGACTCAGAACCTGCCTTAATCCTTCTGAGCGCAGGGCTAGGGCAAGAGGGAGGAATGCTCGCCCCAGGACGTGTGCATTTCATCAGTGTCAAGTGAGAGAGTCTTTTCACTGGATCTTCGCTGCTCACAGGCCCTGAGTTAAAAATAGACTTTCCGAAGAAAGCTCCCTTTAGGTGGTCCCACCAAGGAAATTTACATTATCAGCTTCGAGCTGCAAGACTAATTTGGAGCGCTCCCGCGTTTGTGGTGCTCCATTTTATTTTTTTTCAGAGATCACTGCTTCCTCGCAGACTCCAGGGAAATACTCACTAAAGAAAACTCCGATTTGAGCGTGGAATTAGAACAAGAGGAGGGAGTGAGACAACGTAGTTCAGGTGGCCTACAAATTCTCATTAGATTCACAGCACAGAAATATCTCTTTTTAGGTCATATCTACATTTACAATATCTCTTTATAAAATTAGACTTTTCTAGGGTTCATACAAAACCCTATGAATTTTGAGGGATCACAATTTCTTTCTAAAATACTATACTTTGGGTGACAACTGAGCTCAAGAGGACTCTGCAGTTGCTGCTGCTGATGTCACAAATATACTCGAGACAGTCTTCAGATTGAGCGTGATGTCACATACACATCCGGGTTATTCTGGGCGGTGTCCGGCTGTGCAGACGGGACCTTCCGTGTGACGTGCCTGAGCCCTACCTAACAACAGTGGACACCATGGACCTGTTCGTGGGTCCTTTTCCTCTACTGCTGGGTCTAATTTCTATGACCAGAGTGCATGTACAAAACCTGTCACATTATAAAAAGCATCTTAAAGGCAATGTATTGTTTAGCCATTCTGGCAACTTCGTGGGATGACTCAAATTTAAAGATGAGGAAATGGAAGCTTTAGACAGCGAATTGACTTGTCTAGGTCCAAACCTGCCCAAATATCAAGCATCAGAGTATAGGAAATAAAAAAATGGATCATGATTCTGATAATAATATATCTTCTCATCCAGAAACAAGATAGCTCTTACTTTACCGCTGAAAGAAATCTCAAGGTTTCCCCTCTGCTTACTAATTCAGCAAATATAGACTAAGTACATTGTGCAGATGATCAGAATAACTTGCATAATAACTTCTGTGGTTATTTGACTTCATTTTGTTCATTGCATATGTTATGGCTTGTATCTTGATATTTCCCACAACCTCATAGGCATAGGTGGAGCTTTGTCTGGAATTGATTCCTGGTGCAGCGTCAGGCACAAGGGCCCTGGAATTGAGCCTGTGAGGGCTACTGGCCCTAAGTAATGTGTGTAAGATAAAAGGGGCGGAAAGATGCTGTGGAGAGCGGCCCTCCTTGGTGCTTTTGCTATCGTGTGGGCACCATGAACAGCTTGTCCTGCGCAACATCTCCCACCATGTGCCGCCCTGCCCCTCAGCCACCCAATTATGGACTGAAACTTTCACAGACTGTGAGATAAATGAACCTTTCTACCTTTAACTTTTGGGAATTTTCCCAGCAGTGAAAAAAGAAGCTAAGACAGCATGTGAATTCTATATAATTTCATAAACTTTTTTTTTTTTTTTGGCCAGGGTCTCACTTTGTAGTTCAGGCTGGCCTTGAGCTCACTGTGTAGCCCAGACAAGCCTGGAACCCAGCAATCCTCCTGCCTCTGCCTCCCGAGTGCTGAGATTACAGGTATGAGCAACCACTCCTGGCATTGTGGTATATGGAAACCGGGGATCGAACTCAGGACCTTGCGTTTGCCAGGCAGACACCAGAACCACTGAGCTAAATCCCTGGCCCAATTTCATAAACTTAAAAATTGTTCTTGCTATGTGAATAAGACTATTTTGCATTATAGTTCCATTATTACAGGCCAAAAACTATGAGCATTTCCATTTCAATTTTTTAACCTGGAATCTTATTGAACCCTCTAGTGAGTTCCAATAGTTTTTAACTCAGTCCCACTGTGCTTTTCACACAGGAAATTAGGCCATCTGAGAATAAAACTATCTTACTCTATTTTCTGCTGCTATTGCAGAATGCCACAGACTGGATAGCTTATAAACAGTAACATTTACTTACTGCTCTAGAACCTGGGAAATTTAAGATGGAAGGGCTGCTTCTGGTGAGAGCCTTCATGTCACACGTTGCAAAGGAAAAGCAAGCAAACATTAATAACAAAGTAGGATGGGGGTGGCAAGTAGCCATCAAATTCATAACAAAGCCTCTCTTGTCACAACTAATTCATCTCCACAATAGTGTCATTCATCTTTTCATTAGGACAGTCTTTTTTGATTCTATCACTTCTCAACCTCCCTGCCTCTCAGTAGTTTTGAAGAGCTTCAAACCACAACACTGTCAGCCCTAACACGCTTCTGCGTCTCTGCTTCTTACTTCCGTCTTGTGTATCCCCTAACTTTCTTCCTTCATTGTATTGTCACGTTCTACTAAAGGAAAAGTAATATCCTCTCTGTTACAGGATGGAGGTGGTTGGGATTCGGAGGAAGAGTCGAAGTTTCCAAATTTCGTGCTATGTAGGTGTCAAGGGATGGTGTAAAAGCGCCGGTACTCAGCTTCTGAGTCACAAGCTTGAAGGGTGAACTCTCCCTGGGAGAGCTGGAGGAAGTAGCCTGCTCTGTCCAAGGTGCTGGTGGGCCGGTGAGAAGTAAGGCCCACAGTTGTCGCTGCTCTCTTTGGAGTCAGGGGAAATACATCTTCCATACGGTTAAACTCCAGGAGCCAACAGTACCCAAGTTCGCATAGCAAAACCCTTGGCAGAAGGGCAGACCTGGGCCCATCACTGAGCCGACCATTTCCTTTTGCGTTAGCCAGCTCACCTCAAATCAAAGATGGCCAACCCCAGGGTAACCTACAGGCATGCTGTGTAGAAGGCATTTGAGCTTCGAAACTCATCCATACGGGCACAAACTCTGACCTATAAGAAACTTGTCTAATCTTTCTTTATTTCAGTTTCCCTAGCTCTATAAAGATGTTAATCTCTGTAGCACTTCATAAGGCTTTAGGCAGATTAAATTAGTAAATAAATGTAAATATTGAGAATAATGCATGGCTTGTGATACAAACTCTGCAAATATTGGTAGAATAGTGCCTTGCAACTGAGCCTCATTAGAACTAGAGCTGTGGCATCCTTTGGTGGAAAAGACTTCTGGAAAGATATTTAAAATTTCCCATTAACCACCCAGGACCTCATCCCCTCATTTGTGGAGTTATGAACATCTTGCTTATTGAATTGTCATGAAAGTTATTGAGAAAATATACACATGAGATTGCTGACATACTGTTGCAATATAGAGTGTTCTGCCTTCTTATTCCTTGTACAACAGCAAAATTATCTCCCACAATGAAAATAGTCATTTCATCCACACTCTGAAAGTTGATTGAGTAGCACAGAGATCAAAGTGACCAGTGAGCAGGTAAGGTCTGCTTCCATTTGATAAAAATGATGACAGAGTTGCTCAGTGGGTCAAATTCTTCTCCAAATCCACTGAGCTTAAATATGGCAGAAAAAGAAACATTTTTAAATTGATTATTGGGTGTCATGGTGAGTGAAGCCACATGTGCCCATATTTCCTGAGCCTGTTCATTCTAGTTATGGGAGGGGTGACACCAGGTATTGGTACTGTGTTGCAGCATAGTTGATACTCAAAGGACAATGTGTCTTTAAGTCATTGTTTCTTTGATTGTTCCTCCATTGAGTTCCTGGATAATGGGACATATGATAAGACCAGTAGGTCTTAGAAGCATAGAGTTGCCTCTCCTGCTTTTCCATCCAACGTGTATTTTCTTTTTTTTTTTTTTTGAGACAGGGTCTTGCTTTGTAGTTCAGGCTGGCCCTGAGCTCACTATGTAGCCCAGGCAAGCCTCGAACTCAGCAATCCCCCTGTCTCTGCCTCCCGAGTGCTGGGATTACAGGCGTGAGCCACCATGCCCAGCACTCAGACATATATCTTGATCAGGACCAGTGTCATGGAGGCTATCACAGTATTGGACAAAATGCTCTGGAAGTTAACAAGTATACTGTCTCAAGAAGAACTTGGCATAAAAAGAAAACATTTACACCTGCAATTTGTACTATTGTGTGAATACTAAAACCTGTGCCTGGCATGAGAGGAGGAAAGGTATTATAGTTTAGATTTAATCTGGCCTCCCAAAGCTTCATGTGTTTGGAAGGTGATTGAATGGTGGGGGGGGGGCACCATTTGCATCAGTGGATTATTCCACTGGTGAGTTCTTAGCCGACCTGCTGTTAGGAGGTAGGGCCTGGTTAGAGGCATGATCTGGAAGAGTACAGCTCTGGCCCTGCTCCTGCTCCTGCTCCTGCTCCTGCCTTGTTTCTCTGCTTTCTGGGCTTTCTCTGTGGCAGGCCCTTCTGCCATACTGTTTCTACCTTGGAGCCAGTTTACTCTGCACTAAAAGCTATGGTCCCACAGGAACCACTCCACCTTTAAGTTTCAGGTGTTGGGTATTGTGTTCCAGGAGTAAGAAAGTGATTTAGAAAGGAGAGTTTAATGTTATCAGTCCGCCTTCACTATTTATTCAGTAGTGACAAAAACCAGATCAGTTTGCGCAGCCATGTTTATAGCAGCTCAGTCTATGATAGCTAAATCTTGGAAACAATGCAAATGCCCATCAACTGGAGACTGGATAAAGAAAATGGGTTTATTTTCCTATAAAATGGAATATTACTCTGCTATAAAGAATGATAAGTTTGAGTCATTTATACCCAAATAGATGTACCTTCCTTCAGGATGTACTCACAAGCGAAATAAATAGGTCACAGATGAGTAAATACCATATCTTTTCCCTGGTATAAGAAACCAAATATGTAAATGAACTCTAGAATAGATGACAAATATTGTGAAATGGAAAATGTTCAAAGGGAAATGAGGTGTAGGGATAAGTAAGAAGTGGAGGAAAAAATATGATGGTAATAAAAAAGGGAAACAGTTTATGCTTATAGGGGCAGGGGATTGTAGGGTGGTCAGGGGAATGGGAAAAATGAGAAGTCATGTCATCTACTGCTACAAGTTCTCAATATTGAGTGTGATCATGATGTATATATAAAGTACCAATAAAGATTCAAATTTTTAAAAACTGATCAATCATGCTAAATAAAAGAACATTATGCATGTCAAGCCTATTCATGGCCTCTAATCCCTGGTACCATGACCACTTAAGGTGCAGAAGCCTTAATCATGCATTAGGCTATTAAGCAAAAAAGACTGCCCAATATCAACAGGCCCTAGTATAAACAGACTGGGAACACAATGTCTTTGCATTGTGTTTATTCCAAGAGGACTATCACTTACTCCAATAAAATTGTTTGTCATTTTTGTTCTGTTCACACTAGCTACTGTCCAGAAATCCAGTTAGAAGTTCTTCTTGGTAGGAAGCTTTTCCTTCACTGATGTCTTTCCAAGAAAGGCAGTTAAACATAGATTCTTATTAGGCTGAAGCTGGCATTCCTTGTGGATTCCATCATCTTCCTTCTCCACTAAGTGATCATAAGCTATTCCATATAATGCCATAGCTGTGGGTTGATAGAGCCGTGGTGAAGTATAATGCTGAATTTTTAAGTCAATCATTTGCAGTGGGTATTTATAGTGCTTTTAGTTATAATTTATATTTAAGTCATATAGTTTGTATTTAAGAAAATGGGAGGAAAGGAAAGAAAGGAGGGTGGAAAGAGAAGGAGAGGGAAGAGAAAAGGGATACGCCTTAAAAAAACAGAATATGACTAATTGCAATCCAAGTTCTGCAAATTCTATTTTAAAGCTTAGAAAACTGGGACTTAGGAGTGATTGAAACGGTGTCGAAAATGATATCAAAGAGTAAGTGAATTTTTATATTAATAAATAGTATCACACAAAACTAAAATTTAGTCATATGAATCTAGAAGCAAAGAATATAAAGAAATTAGAATGTATTTAAGTACAAGATTATTGCTTACTAGCATTAGTAAGAGACTCCTTACCTAAAATGTGTTATTTCAATATATCATGTTCTAATTCCATAATCAGTTAAACCTCAGGTATGTTTTAAATTAGTTAACTTGAAAAGTCTGATGAATTTAACAGTGCAGTCCCTCTTGATTCCATGGTTCTTTCAGAGAAGAAAAACTAAAGTCTAAAATTACGTATCTCCAAGAATCATAAAGTAGAAATTAAAAGGCCAAATACTTGGGCCGGAGGGTTAGCTCAGTGGTTCCGGTGCCTGCCTCGAAAGCGCAAGGACCTGAGTTCGATCCCCGGTAACCACATATAATGCTGAGCGTGGAGACACGCCCACCAACAATCAACACCGCATACCACAGTGCCGGGCGTGGTGGCTCACGCCTGTAATCCCAGCACTCGGGAGGCAGAGACAGGAGGATTGCTGAGTTCGCTGAGGCTTGCCTGGGCACCATAGTGAGCTCAGGGCCAGCTTGAATTACAAAGCGAGACCCTGTCTCCAAAAAGCAAAAAAAAAAAAAAAAAGGCCAAATACTTGTCACCATTTTGACTTCACTTTTAGACGTTATGTCCAATTTTTGAATTTATGTTATTTTACATATCTTCCTATAGGCATTAGTCATTGTGTCTATAACTTTAGCAATGCTTATATTTAATTTATGTTTCAGTGAATAATAACATTATCAGGCACCCGCATAGAGAAAGGCCTAAACAATTTCAAGAGCACTTTAATGTCATTTTATTAATAAGAAAATGGGTACACAGGATGTTCACATGCAAATTCTTTGTGATGATATTAGGAAAATTTTAAAGCCTCCCACTAGACAACAAAGTAGATCGTGTGGGTGGCTGAATACATTAGGAAACAGGAATAAAATCACAGCATCGTACAGATGCAAGAAGAAAGTAAGGACTAGCTAGCTGAAGGTCTTGAGTTGACTCAAAAAAAGTGGAGGACTAGGGCGATTAATAGCTTTGTCATGTTATTTTTTTCAAGTTTTTATTTTTTTAATAGTACACATTTCTGATGCATCCTGACCACATTCAGTTCGGGCTCTGACATATCCGCAAACCATATTTTGGTCATTTGAACTCACTCTCGCTCCCCACCCCCCCCTTCTCCCTTTTTTCCCACGTCCTCTTCTCATCTCTACAGATTTTATTATTTTTTCCATGACAAATTATCTTTGTATTTATGTTAGTAGCCAGTACAAGTCAAAATCCCCATCTATAATCTTTCAAATGAGAGTGACAAATCTGTGATGTGAGATTTTAATAAAGGAAGAAGAAAAGTTTGCATATAAAAGAAAGCACTCATCCCGTGATTCCTGCATTTTGTTATTCCCTGGAGAAGAAAAGAAAAATGACCTTATGGAAATGGCACTACTATGGAAAGAGTACTCCTTTTTTTAAAGGGAAGAATAGACAACTATTCATGTTTACTTTCTGATGATATCCTTGTTTTTTTTCTGCTGTTGATTTAATCAGTAAAGTGAAGTATGTATAAAAGACTCTGACAAGAAATACCTACAACAGATTACACCAACCAATTCTACCAAAGGGGCCATATTCCAAATATATTTTGTAAAGAGAATTAAGAAATGGGAGGAAAGGAAAGGGAGGCCTGTGGGAAGGGGTAAAAACGAAGTAAGATATGTAGTATCTATATGCCAACTACCACAATAGGTGTAATTATGTACTGAAAACATGTATAACAAAAAAAGCAGGAAGGAAGGAAGGAAGGAAGCTAACTGTTTAAAATTCAGCTGACAAATTTTTTCAGAGCCTAACACTAAATGAAAATTTTAAACATTAAAGTAATAATCCTTCACAATAGTTGCAACTAGGAAAAGCACTACCCATGTGTAAGATGTAATACAGATTTGATATGTTTGATATGTGTTATTTTTTTAGTCTATTCTTTGAATAAAAATAGGTTTAATTCAAGCCTACTAAAATGTAGAAAGATAAGCTAAGAATGGAAATTTACTCCAAGGATATTGTTACCTTGTCAGTACTGAGAATGACAATACAAATAGTTCACTGTATTGTCCTCCTTCAGTTAGGCCAGTGCTCAGTGCTCTACATACATGAATCTGTCTTTTCATCACAGCTACAGTACAAGCCGCAGGAGGCAGAAGAGGAAACTGAGATCAGTGATTGAGTAGCTGGCTGTGGTCTCCAACTGGCATATACGGAATACAAAAGTCCTTTGCATAGATCATCTCAAGATTGATCTTGGTTCATTTGTCTGGAAACAGAGGGACTCTCGTTCAACCATCTTTCCGGTGCTAATAGGAACGTTAGAACAAGTTAAGCCACTTACCTAAGTGCTATCCACTTATGTCTCATTTGCTTCTGTACTCAGCATGGACTGATAAGTTGCTAAAGGAATGAGAAGTTCATGTAGTTTATGCAGCATGGGAGCAAATGAAATATAAGTGCAATTGCTCTGTTGTATCCTACATGCATGTGATGTGTTCAAGGACCATTCAGCCAACCACCTCCACATCCCACTGTTAGTTTGTTATGAACTCGGTTCTACAGCTCCTTCCCATTCAGTTCATCTAATTTTCTTTTTTTAAAGACGAATGTTGTGGATACTATCAGAGACACCAAAATAACACAGAAGTTTTGTGAAATATGGAATACTCATCATTACTTTCTTCAAAGGAGTTAAACATATTTTACTGAAACTGATACCAGTAAGCTAACTGTTAATAACCGTAACAGCTACAAGACTGAAAAAATCAGTTGATTTTCAGGAGGTACATCAACAAGTAATTTTTTAGCATAAGCCCTATATCACAGGCCAGGTCACACACCAGGTCTGTAGATAATAATTAGACATAATTTCTGCCCTGAAGAGTCGCTGTATCATGATAAATCCTTTATTATAATATGACAAATTCTCTGACGGATGTGTGTATAGAATAGGAGAGCATACAAACAGGTAAGAGTTGCACAGCGTACGGTCTTGTAAAATACAGAGAAAAGGCAAAAGTTCTCTTGGAGAGTGAGATGGTATTTGTTATTACGAAGAGGCCTTTAGAATTGTGCTAAGATTAAATGAAGGACATGGGCTTTAGAACCAGCGTTCCAAGCAAGGCTCTGTCTCATGCTGACGGTAGTACATTTCACAAGGCAGCCCAAACCCCATCTGCTCTGCTTTCTACTTTTACTTCACAGTTCCTCCAGTCAAGAAGTAGAATCTGTTTACTATGCTACTTGCTTCGTGGCAAGAAGCAACTTGGTAAGCACTTGAACGTTCATTCACTAGGGCTTCTGCTTTCTTTTAAACTTGAGACCACCGGGCGAGCCAGCCCGAGCTAGCTTGCTGGAGGAAAAGGACTGTGGGACCTAGCAGATGGTCCCCAGCGTGTTAAGTGTACCCCGCAAGACGAGCCGTACAACTGCCCAACCAAGGCTGTCCCAGGAACCACATAAATGACTGTTGTCCTAAGCCCAACTTTGAGGGGGGTTTTGTAAGAGCAAAAGCCAACTGGTACATCCAAGCGAGTTTGGAGTCCCGCAGTGAGTCTTGAAACCTAGATCTCCTCATTTATGTTGTGGAAAGAAGAGTAGCCATCGTCTCATAAATTCCTAAGTGTAATAAGTAAAAAAATGACTGTAAAGTACTTAGTATAGTGTTTGGCATACAGGAAACCTTAGATAATTCATATTTTATCATAGTTGCTATTAATGTTATTATGTTTTTATAGCCAGAATTTAATTAATACAAAGAGCAGGGATGAGCTCAGGCTGTACAGTGTGCGGCGGCTGCACCCATGTAATTGCCTGGTACAACATTTTTAAGTATTGGAGTTTGTGGGATTTTTGTTGGGTGGGTTACACTTATCTAGATGCTCCATGTATCAGCTAATAGATTTTAAAAATTGATAAGTGCTATTTGGTGAAGCACTGTCCTTCTGAGTTTTTTTCTGCTAAATTAAACCTTCTTTTCTTATTTCTTTCTTCTCTCTTTCCTTTCTTTCTTTCTTTCTT
>PVIC010006062.1:0-55463 GCA_004025085.1 Thryonomys swinderianus | reverse complement strand
TCCTCCTGTCTCTGCCTCCCGAGTGCTGGGATTACAGGCGTGAGCCACCACGTCCGGCATTGTGGTATGCGGTGTTGATTGCTGGTGGGCGTGTCTCCACACCCAGCATTATATGTGGTCACCGGGGATCAAACTCAGCCCGCGCCGGAACCACTGAGCTAACCCTCTGGCCCTCTTAGGCAAATCTTATATTTTATGAACTTTTAAAGGTTTCCTTGTAGATTCCTTAGGATTTCTAAGTAGCCCACGATGTCATCTACAAACGCATTGATTTTTACTTCTTTTTTCAATCCATGTATCTTTTATTTCCTTTCCTTGCTGTACTGAGTTTGCTAGAACCCCTCATACTATGTCAAATAGCAGTGTTGAGTCCAGGCATCTTTGCCTCATTCCTGATCTTAGGGAGAAAGCATTCAGTCTTTTACCATTAAGTACCACATTGTTAATAGGTTTTATAGATATTTTTCCCACTGTGCTGGAGATTGAACCCAGCATCTTGTGCATGCTAGGCAGGCACTCTACCCTGCGCTGCTTTCCTAGCCCTGTGGATATTTTTTACCCAGTTAAGGAGCTTCCTTTTTCATACTACTTTATTGACAGTTTCTACTAAATAAAGATTAAATTTATTAACTGCTTTTCCTGCATTAACTGACACGTTGGTGTGATTTTTCTTTTTAAGCCTATAAATATGATGGACTGCAGTAAATGAAATTTCAAGTATCAAAACAGCCTTGAATCCCTGGAGAACGTGCCACTTGGTCACAATGTATAATTCTCTTCATTTATACATATGGCTTCTGTTTATTAATATTTTGTTAAGGATTTTTGGATATTTTGTTAAGGATATTCATATGGGATATTAATCTGTAGTTTTCTTTTATTGTAATGTCTTTACTGATTTTGAGATCAGTATAATACCAGCTTTATAAAATGAATTGGAAAGTGCTTTTTTCCTTTCCTGTATTCTAGACAAGATTATGTTGAGTTGGATTTGGCTTTTTATAATATTTGGTAGGATTCTCCCCTAAAGCCATCTATAGACTACACCCTTTATATTTGTGTTTGAATTGATTCTCATAATAATCTTTCAAGAAGGCAAAATCCTGTATGGATAAAGAACTTAAGACTCAGAGGAATTAAATGAGTTGCTCAAGATGTAGAAGTCTTCCAAACTCAAGTTCATTTCGGTTATATCACAGTTCCTGACTTAGTCTAGGCAGACTTTTCAGCATTTGGAAGTTCTTTGGGAAATAAAGAGAATAATCTTCTGCTCCTAGCCATTTTGTTTAGCTGAGTGACCCCTTGCTTATCTGACATTCCATTCAAGTTGAAGAGTAACAAGGCAACTAGCAAATTGACAAGCATAAAACCTAGTACTATGAGCACAATTATACTGTCAAAAAAAAGTGATGCTCAGGGCCAAAGATTTAACTCAGTGGTTCCAGCACCTGCCTAGCAAGGGCAAGGTCCCTGGTTTGATCCCAAATAACCACATATACCAGCAATCAGTACCACATACCATAGTGCCAGGCATGGCAACTCACGCCTTGTAATCCCAGCATTTGGGAGGCAGAGACAGGAGGATTTCTGAGTTTGAGGCTTGCCTGAGCTACATGTAGGAGACAGTGATGTGTGCAACTTCAGATCTCCAGAGGCAAAACAAGACAAAAGGTCTTGATGGACCAGAAATGCTGCCTTCTGGCCATTCTCTGGGAATAGATGAGGTCACTTCCCTATCTGTCCTCTCACCCACTCCAAAGTTTTCAGCTTGGAATGATTGTCTCCTTTGAAATAGGAGTTTTACTTTCTATGCATTTTGTTGCCATTTTCACTATGCCTTCTCTTGAATTGTTCTTCCAATCAAGAGCATATCACTTCAAAGGCTTCAGTGATTCCCTGTTGTCTATAGATGTCAACTGTATGGTTGTTATCTTCGCGTGACTGTGGTTTTCAAACTTTTCAAAACAGAAGCATCATCTAGGGAAACTGATTTAAAATCCAGATGGTGAAGACCGATTCGGGAACTTTGGACCAGGGCCTAGAAATATACATTTAAGAACCAACAGCCCAATATGCACACCCAATCCCACATACATAGTCCACAAAGTAAGTATCAAGTTCACACCACTTAGCCTGGCTTTCAGGATCCTCTACAGTCTGATTCCAATTTATGTAACTAATAGCGCCTCTCCCGACCCCTAGTCATACAAAGTCCCCCCACTACCTAGTCATGGTGAAGGTGACTAATCCAGTTGGCAAGCATGTCTTACACTGTATAATTTCTAGGCACTTGGTAGAATTCCTTACTCTGCTTAGAAAGCTCATCCTCACTTTATCCACTGCAGTTCTATCTTTCTTCAAGGCCACACTCAAAACATACTGTTTACAAGAAGCCATTTCCACCTGGAGAACTGCATCTTTTCTGTCTCTTCCTCCTGTCCTTTCTCACCTTAACTGTAGCAGAGTTGTTCAAACTATAGATTTCCCTCCCATCAACAGGCTGTGATGAGCTTTTCATTTAAATTTGTAAGATGAAAAGAAGAGAAAACCAGCGTGCATTGTAGTAAGGATCTTGTGATGTATTTCTCTCTGTTAAATACATACATATATGTTTATGTTGTGATTTATGTGATTTCATATTGTGAGTTGTAGTAAAACAAGAGTGACATTAACAGTCACTGTTATAGCACTCAGCTCAATTAGAACCACATGTATGGCTTTCTGTTTCCTCATTATTGTGGGCTTGTGGAGAATAACACATAAAGTCATCCTTCCCCTCACATATCTAGCACCCATCATGGGGCTTCATGCCTAATAAACATTTACTAAATGGAGTCAAGCAGCATGATCACAGTAACTCTTCTGGGATTAGCTCTATCATATCAGGGTTGGGGTTATGCCTTTCAGAAACCATCCTTTTTCAAGACAGTGGACTTTGAGGCATTGCCAGGGGATTGGGCCCCTCCTCTGGGCCACGAGAAAAGGGTGAAGACCCTGTGCAGTTTCTTTGAGAATTAAATATATTCTTACCTTAGGGCCCAGAGACTGCATTGCTAGACATTTACACAACTGAGTTGAAAATACAAACCCTGCACATGAATCGGCTTTATTTCTTATTTTTGAGACAGGGTCTCGCTTTCTAGTTCAGGCTGGCCCTGAGCTCACTATGTAGCCCAGGCAAGCCTCGAACTAAGCCATCCTCCTGTCTCTGCCTCCTGAGTGCTGGGATTACAGGCATGAGCCACCATGCCTGGCACTGTGGTATGTGGTATTGATTGCTGGTGAGCGTGAGTCTCCACACCCAGCATTGTATGTGGTTATCGGGGATCGAACTCAGGACCTTGTGCTTTTGAGGCAGGTGCCGGAACCACTGAGTTAAATCTTTGGCCCTCAGCTTTATTTCTAATCACCAAATATTGGGAGTGACCAAGCCATCTTTCAGTGGCTGGACGGATAAACAAATGGAGGTGCATCTAGACAGTGGGATACTACTTAGTGGTAAAAAGAATTGGACTGTTGAGCCAGGAAGAGACATGGAGAAATTTAAAAAACTTTAAATGCTATTGCTTAATGAATGAACCCAGTCTGAGGCTACATACTGTATGATTCTAATGATGTAGCATTTTGGAAAAGGCAGATCTGTAGAAATAGTGGCACTCTGTGTGGTGTTATAATGGCCATTACATATTTATCAAAATACATAGAACTTTACAGCACAAAGTAAATCTCTTCTTTTATTCCTTCTTTCCTTTATTCCTTTATTCCTTCTTTTTTCCTTACTTTTTCTCACTTTCTTTCCTTTGTTCATTCTTTCCTCTTTCTCTTTCTCTTTCCTTTGTTCCTTTGTTCCTTCTTTCTTCCTTCTCTCCTTCCTTTTTTCCTTTCCTTTCTTCTTTCTTTCCTTCTCTCCTTCTTTTTCCTTTCCTTTCCTTCCTCTTTCTTTCCCTTTCTTTCTTTCTTTCCTTCTTTCTTTTTCTTTTTCTCTCTCTCTTTCTCTCTTTCTCTCTTTCCTCTTTCTTTCTTTCTTTCTTTCTTTCTTTCTTTCTTTCTTTCTTTCTTTCTTTCTTTCTTTCTTTCTTTCTTTCTTTCTCTCTCTCTTTTTTCCTTATGGTCCTGGTTCACACTCAAGGTCTCACACATATTAGACAAATGCTGGATCATGACACAGCATCACCAGCCCCGTAGTACATATTAATGTCAACCAAGAACAGCAATTAAAGTTGACATGTTACTATTGATGAATCAAGTGGAACAAATGCGTTTGCTAACCCAGTGCGAGACTTACTGTAACAGGAACCTGTGGTTTCCCCTTGGGTGGCAGGAAGGGGATTGAGTATATGAAATTCAATGTACAATTTGCTCAGTTATTCTATAAATCTAGAACTATGTTGAAGTAGTCAAAGAATTTCTTTAAGCCAAGGAGATTTCAAATTAAAAGAACAAAAGGAAGCCAATGTAGTGGGAATTATTTTTTAATATTAAGAGAGTCAGCAAGGAATCCTGGAAACCTGCTTGTAACATACACAGCCAGCCTTGCTTTCTAGGCTTGCCTCCACTTATGGATGGGCTCCATGTAACCCTTGCCTAGAGCTGGGCTTGGTGCCACTGCCTTTATCCCCAGCACTCGGCCAGCTTAGGCAGGTGGACCAGTGTTGGAATTGGTACAACATGTCCCCTTGAAAATAAGACTTTTCTTCCCCTTGCTGGCTGGCTGAGCTTTATCATAAAATGAAATCGGGCTTATCTGATACATTGGGATAAGGCAACACCACATTCCTTCCAAAGGAACAAGGACTTTTCTGTGGCTAGACTTTTCCCTGAGGAATGAAGGTGGACTGATTGTTAATTGTCCATAATTATATGTGAGACCCTTTACATTTGTACTTTATCTCTTCTGAGTAATTAAATGAAGCAATTAGCACATCTTTCATATTATAAGGAGCCTTTCTGTTTTAAAAAATGACTGCTCCTCTTGGAGTTTCTGGAAACAGCAGTAAGGGTAAATCCCAATCAGTTGCTCTAATGGCTCCTAATGAGCTACTTGTCTCAAACCTGGCTGAGCTGCACCAGGCTCCTCCAACAGAAAAACTTAACACTGTGTTACTCCCCCTGAGCTCCAAGTCTCTTCACTTTAGGACTGAATCACCTTCTATAACCCTGTGAGCCAATATTTGCTTTCAAAGTTGACACTTTCTATTTAAATGGCAAAAAGTCAATCTTAGGGTCACAGAGCTGAACGTATTGATTTCAGTTATCACCCTTATATTTGCACCTTTCCTCATACTCGTGTGTGGTGTTCTTGTCTTAACCAGAAAGAGCCAGGGATTATCTGCACAAGACTGGAAGGTTTATTGTGATCGGCGGGATCGTCTCCCCTGTCCACGACTCCTACGGGAAACAGGTGTGTGGCTTCCTGTGCCGTCTTCCTCCATCCTCCCTCCCTCACCTGACAGTGCTCTTGTCATCCCCGCTGAGGTTCCTGGAAATGCAAAATGTCCCTGAATCTGCCTGAGTCTCTGGGCAGATCTGAGTGACTGGGTGTTGGGGCAGCGACTGTGAGAAACAGCTGCCTACGACGGGCTGGCATTCGCTGCACCAGGCCGGCTCCATACGGAGCAGAGCAGGCACACTGGCTTGGGGCGGCGAGGCTTAGATACCAAACCTATGACTGGTTACAGGTTGAGCTGCACTGGGCAAGACTGCCCTGGGATTTAAGAGAAAACATCCTATGCCTCTTGCTATCAGATTTGAATTAGTTTCCCTGCCCCTCTCTCCATACCACATTCCCTGGAAAATTTAGGGGCTCTGCCGGTCAACCCTCTTTGTCCCCCAGAGACATCTGGGCTCTGGGGGGAGGGGTCACCATTTACTCCGACAGGCAGCATTTAGTGAATTGTGTCTCTTGGCCCTGCAGGGCGCACCGTGCCTGGCCCAAGCATGGAAGCTCATCTCTGACCCTCCTGAGGTTCTGTAGGCCTCAGACCCTTCATATTTTTCTTTCCCCTCTGCCGCTTCATGCCAGTCTGTGTAGCAGAGTGGGAAGTAATGGAGTCACGTATCATTTTCCCCTGTTAACACCAAGAACTGGCTGCACTGTACATGAGCCGTTGGAGCCGATGCTCTGGGACGGCAGGGGCCGGAGGGCGGCTCCTGTGACCACGCTATTGCTTCCCAGGGCCTCGTGTCGAGCCGGCACCGTCTCATCATGTGTCAGCTGGCCGTCCAGAACTCCGACTGGATCAGGTAGGCCGGGCCTGACGAGGCCGGAAACAGGGGACGCTGCCCTCCCGGGGGTGGGGTGGGAAAAGGAAAGCGTCCCAGCAGGACTTTAATTCTCTGAGGGCTGGGAGCTAGTAGCCCTGTACAGGCATTAATTAGGTACACTTTAAGGGGTGGCCCAATGGATAACTTTATTCTTTAACCCAGCTATGAGGTTCAAGAAACTCAAGAGAGAACTTTTAAGGGTTTTCATCCGCTTAGCCACCGCTAGGTCCTGGTGTGATTCCCAGAGCTTCTCAAAGCGTCCCTGGGTTCTGGAGGAGGCATGGCCACATGAACTCTCGCTTCCCGTCGGCAACTGTTCCCTGGTCCGTACAATGGCCTGTTCCCAAACTCAGGCTTTCTCGGCAGAGGTGCAGACACTGCCCTTTTCAGCGTCTGTCCCCAGGCACACCCCGAGAGCGCCTTTCAGCTCAGCTCTTCCCAGTCAGACACGCCAGTAAGATGGCAGCGCCTGCCCCCCAGCCCAGCTGCCTGTGCTGTCAGCGTAATTAAAGCGAGCTTCCACTCATCAAGCTAATCATGCTCCCCCAAGTTCCTACTATTATAATTTGTGTGAGATTATTTTTTAACGAAAATAATGGCACGCTGTTTGTGCCATAATTTTGCCCTGTGGAAAATAAGCAGCATCTAGAGGTTTCCATGAATGCAGGGAAATGAGGGGAAGGTAACCTGAGAAGAGATGGCATTAGCAGGGAGCTCAGGCAGGAGGAAATGGGAGCCCTGAAGGGAAGTGACAATAAAAATTAAAGAATGATCCTTGCCGCTGGGGTGCAGTGACTTGTGTGAGACGCACACACACGCCGTTTGCAGACTTCTCACCCCCTCATGAGGCAGGTAGAGAGAGATGACCACCTTCTGTGAGGTCGGACGAGACCCTGCACGCTCCAGGCACTCACACGATGCAGCTGGGATCATGTCAGGATGAGAAATGAGACCTACCTCTCCTGACCCGCTGGAGAAAATGGGGTCTGCTGGGGAAAACATTGGGCAAGAGGCTCTTCCTATTTGGCTGTGTTTAGAAGATTCTGGAATAATGCCCTCATTCACTCAGTAAATATTTACTGAGTGCCGGCTGCTTGTTTCATGCTATTCCAGGCACTTGGAAAATCAGGACTGAGATCACTGGGGAGTCCAAGAGCAAGACGAGAGGGGACCTGCCGCTCCCCTGAGGCGCGCTGTGCAGTGGGGCAGGAGCTGGCGAGCGAGGGACGAGGGAGTGGCTCAGGGCAAGATGACTCCTTTAGCCTTTTCAATTAGTCTAAGGAAGCCGTAGGTGTAAGGAGAGCAAGGGGATGGTGGATAGGGAATACTTAACTTCTAAGAAAATGTTTGGGAAATGACCCATTTAGTAGCTCATTAACTTGGCAAGTAAGTGTGCCTCACTCTGCGACTGGATCCCTGCTGACGTCACCAGCCCGAGTACTGAAGTGGTGGCCAGCCTGAGTCTGGGCTGTCTAGTCTGACAGCCAAGGCACGCAGGACGCAGGGAGGCAGACTGGGCAGATGCCCCGGGGTCCGCAGCCTGGTGAGGGAGAACTCGGTCTCCTCTTGCTGAGGGCTTGGCTCATTTAATTCTTATCACAGCCCTTTAGGGTCCACAGGAAAATTCTATTCTGTAGGAATAAAAGCAAGACACTCTATTAAGCACTGTGCATTTGAAATCTATTGAGCCCTTCTAACAAACCATGGGACAATGACTACTGTTACTGTACAGACAGAGAAAGTGAGGCGCTGAAAGATCACCTAACTTTCCCAAAGCTTCGCATTTGGAAAGTGCTGAGGCTGGAACTAAACTCACATAGATTGGCATCAGCATCTTTTCTCAAAAGCCTATGGCAGGGCCGGGGATTTAGCTCAGTGATGCTGGTGCCTGCCTTGCAAGTGCAAGATCATAAATTCAATCCCTGGTACCCCCATCCCCCCAGAAAGCCTATGGCAGACTCCTCTCATTTTACAGAGAAGGAAACAGGCTTAGAAAGTGCTTCACACAGGTTTTATCTGACTTGAGATTTAAGGATGTAACGTGATCAAGTCGGCTAAGGTCCCTGAGCTGTGATCATCCACACAGTATGGCACCTGTGTGAATGGAAACCAAGGGAAACTTCTCTCCCATGATATTAGGGTGGACCCCTGGGAGTGCTACCAGGACACGTGGCAGACAACCTGCAGTGTGTTGGAACACCACCGGGACCTCATGAAGGTGAGCCAGGGCACAGCTGGGGCGGTGGGCGGACCACCAGTGTGCAAGAAAGCACTGTACCCTGCCAGGCAGGACTAGAAGACTGGAGACCTACAGACCTGGTGTCAGCTTCCTGCTCCCCTGCCAGCTGTGGGAAAGTCCAGCCTGTTAGTGACACAAAGCAAAGCAGTGAAATCGGAACCCAGAGCAGCATTGGGAATTGCCCCCTGCCTTCTGTCCTCTAACTCGGCCTCCCATCTGGATATCACATGATATTGTTGCTGCTGCAGATGACTGGACAGCAGGGATTAAGGAGGTCACAGTTGTAGGGCTTAAGATAGTAAGGGAGAGAGGCCGGACCAAGAAAGGCAGGAGAGGGCTGGAGGGTTAGCTCAGTGGCTCCGGCGCCTGCCTCGCAAGCGCAAGGTCCTGAGTTCGATCCCCGGTTACCACATATAATGCTGGGCGTGGAGACACGCTCACCAACTATCAACGCCGCATACCACAATGCTGGACATGGTGGCTCACGCCTGTCATCCCAGCACTCGGGAGGCAGAGACAAGAGGATTGCTGAGTTCACGGCAGCTTGCCTGGGCACCATAGTGAGCTCGGGGCCAGCCTGAACTACAAAGCGAGACCCTGTCTCGAAAAGAAAAAAAAAAAAAAAAGGCAGGAGAGAGCCAGAGACTTAGCTCAGTGGTTCCGGTGCCTGCCTCGCAAGCGCAAGGTTCTGAGTTCAATCCCGGTAACCACATACGATACCAGGTGTGGTGACTCACACCCACCAGCAATCAATACCACATACCACAGTGCTGGGCGTGGTAGCTCACGCCTGTCATCCTAGCACTCAGGAGGCAGAGGCAGGAAGATTGCTGAGTTCGAGGCTTGCCTGGGCTACATAGCGAGCTCAGGGCCAGCCTGAACTACAAAGTGAGACCCTGTCTCAAAGTTGAAGTTGGTAAAGCAGCCCTCCTCTCCCCCATTGGTTAGGGACCCTCGGGTCTCTCTCTCTCTATCTCCCGGATAAGTTGCGGCAGCTAGGACACCACACACCTGCTGGCCTTTGCACCCTCCTCCCTGCTTCCTCCTTCACAAGAGCTTCAAGGGCAGATGGGTCTGATCTGTGTTCTTAGTGGGTAAAAGGGAGCACAGAGGGGAGCCCGTGTGCCCAAGGACACGCAGTGGGCCTTAGGGAACAGGACCCCTGAAGCCTCCTGCATTCCCAACCGGCTGCAGAGGCCCAAAGGCTGGCTGCCGGGTAGGATAAACTACATTAGTCAGAGCGCCCGCCCAGCATTCAGATAGCTGATCAGTATCATCAACCCACAGTGGAAAGATGAAAGCAGCATTGTGGACACTGAGAAATCCAACTCACCAAGATGACAAAGAGTCAACCTCGTTCACCTCCACTCTGATGCAAAGCCCTCTTTCCCTGAATAACAAGGTGTGGCTGTGCTGCAGGGAGAGCCTCCAGCCACCTCTGTTCCTGCTGTTGGAAGGACTTCCACAGATCTCCACCAACCATACCGCTGAGCTTTACTCTACTAGACCTGGAGCCTCAGGGCTCCAAGAGCATGCTAGAGGGTGAGGAGCCAGGAAGCTAGGACAATAAGCTGGCTCTTGCTCAGCGTACTAAGGGACCCCTTCCCCATGGAACTGAACAGACCTATCTGCCTTCAGATCCTTCACATACATCCTGACTCTGCTGGTTCCCCGAAAGGCCTCTGATATGCTCCCCCATGCTGGTATAATGACAAAGTAATAAAAGACACTTCATCTTACTGTATAAGGATGTATCAGTCAAGATCAGTTGAAATATGATATGACAAACATCCCTAAAACTCCCATTGGTGGGCTGGGATTTAGCGCAGTGGTTCTGGCACCTGCCTTGAAAGCATAGGGTCCCGAGTTCGATCCCCAGTACCACATACCACAATGCCAGGAATGGTGGCTCACGCTTGTAATCCTATCACTCAGGAGGCAGAGGCAGGAGGATTGCTCTGAGTTTGAGACTTGCCTAGGCTACACATTGAGCTTAGAGACAGCCTGAACTACAAAGTAGGACTCTGTCTCAAAAAAAAAAATCCCAGTGGCTTTGCACAAGGTTATTAGTGGTGGTGTTGGTGGCAGGGTGTGCTTTCTGGTCACAAAGAGCCTCAGGTTCCATGGTGAGGGTAGAAACGAGGGACCCCTATAAGCATTCCTGAATACTGGCTTAAAAAACAGAGCCTGGCTACTGTCTCGTTGTCTGAATGCCTGGTCTTCCATGAAGCCTGGTCTTCTGTGAATCCTCTCTGTTACTCACGCCCCAGGCATGAGCCTGAGCCAGGGAAGTCCGGCCAGGAGCCCCAGCTGTCGCAGTGATGGGTAGAGGCTGGCTGACAACATGGGTCACAGATGGGCCCCAGCCTCAGAGTAAGAGCCCAGAGCTGCTTCCTACGAGGCTCCCCTGCCAAGGCATGGCATGAGGCCTATGCTCCTAGCACAGAGTAGACCTGCCAGAGAGAGAAGAACTCAGGGCTACACTCGGAGAGGCTTCCAACGATGGGGGGCAAGGTCAAGGGAGGGGTGCGTAGCCAGTCATTGTGTCCTCTGGATAGAGTAAGTCAAATGGGACTCGGCCAGCAAGAGGAAGGGACATGTGGACTTTTCTGCTCTGGTGATAAAATAATGAAGGAGGTGGCAGCCCTCTCCTTCCACTGCTAGGGCAAAGAAATGCATGAAGCAGGCAGAGAGATTCCTCGCTGGCCCCCACATGTGACTGGAGGCTGCTGTGACCTCCTTCCATCAGGAACATTCTGAACAGGACAGATGGCTGCCTTGCTGGCTCAGGAGGACTCGTGTCCTGTTCTGCCCGCCGGATGGGCTATGAGAGATACCACCGGGACAGTGGGCAGGGCCCCATCACTTCCGAGGTGCTGGCTTTCAGCGAAGGGACCTGAACAAGCTATGGCCTTTGTGAAGCTTCAGACTGATAACTGGTCCTTTGTTTCTCAGCTGTCCAGGGTCTGGCTTCTCAGTCAGCTCGGGCAAGAGAGGGTTACTTCTCAGTTGGGCGGGAAGAATACCACTGTTCACTGCAGCGCTGGAGAGAGCATCAGGCCTGATAACACAGGATAATGGATAATACACAGTGAATTTCCGCTTGGCTCTGGAATGTGTATTCACACCACTGAGCAGCCAGGGAGGCCTCAGAACCCACCCACCCACTTCCTGCAACACAAACACATCCTGCCCAGCCTGGCACGGCTTTCTCGCTGGACTGTTATTGACATCTCTGGCATGAAGAGGCCACAGGTGGTGATTGTGCCTTGTGTTTGCTTGACCTTTCCCAAGCTCGCAGAGCCCTTTCACAGACATGATCTCATTTGAGCCCCATGAAGCCGGCAGGGAGGGCAGATAGTCATGTGATGCAAAGGCTACACCCTCGGCGGCCGCTTACAAAGTTCCTGCCATCTGCCAAGTTCTCCAAAGACATCGTGCCTACGCTTGCTCACCTCACCCTACCCCTGTCAAAAAAGGCAGGTATGTAGTTAGACTTGAGTTGAGATTCAGGAGAGTTTAAATTATTGTCCAAGTTCGCATAGCTAGAAAAAGGCAGAACTTGAATTTGGATTCACATCTGCATAGTACCGTATCCCATGCCTTTCCCACTGGACTAACTGCCCTGTTTGCTGCCAGCTTACTGACCACAGGGTGCAGCTGGGTGTAGAACCTGCCCTCAGGGGTCTCCCTCAGATCTAGGCCACCTTCCCGTGATGGACAAGCAGGTATCTTTTGGAGATAACTGGGAAAAGCCTTCCAAAGTCACTCGACTAATGACACTAATCCAGTACTTCTCCCTCCCCCTAGAGGGTGACCGGCTGCATCCTCTCCAATGTGAACACACCTTCTATGACGCCTGTGATTGGACAGCCACAGCATGAGACCCCCCAGCCCATTTACCAGAACAGCAACGTGTCCGCCAAGCCCACTGCAGGTAGGGCCGTCGGAGGAGCTGCTTCTCCTCTTCACAGTCAGCCGGTGGGCTCCAGACTCTGTTCAGTGCTTTGGGAGGGGAGGAGGATTTGCATTTTTAATAAGGCAAACCTGATGCTGCTGGCTCAAGAAAAGTGCTTTTAGGATGGTTGAGAGAGAGGGAAAGAGAGAGAGGAAGAAGGAGAGAGAGAATGCATTCTTTTTTTCTTTTCTTTTTTTTTTTGTGGTACCAGGGATCGAACTCCGGCCCTTGTGCTTCCAAGGTAGGTGCAATACCACTTGAGCTAAATCCCCGGCCCCAAGAATGCATTCTGCTTGTGCATTTAAATAGAAATATAATTGCATTTGCAGGGGATTAAATACATAAAAGGGAGTATTTTTCTCAGCCTCACCCAAGGAGGTTGAGGATCTTATGGAAGGTGAAACAGTAAGGAAACAGGAATCACACCAGGCAGTCTGCATCCAGAATCTCCCCCTTCTAGTCATCTCATAGAGACAAGGAGTGGGGACCACCAACACTTACCTAACTCCTACTGCGGTGCGCTCATGGGTCCTCAGAGCTCCACAGAAATTCCGAAGCAAAAATTCTGTAAGATGCACACATGTTCCAATGTCAGTGACTTGCCAGAGGCGATTCAGCTTAAAAACAAGGGTTGGAATTCCTGGGCTGCACTGTTGGCCTCCAATGTCTGCGATCTAAATTCTTTCAGACCAATCCCAAGAGGCAGATGGTGCTATGCTTTTTAAGCCTAGGGACCATAAGCCATTGTGTATTGGTCTGTGATAAACAGGGTAATTCACAAGGAAGAACCAGAAACGCACAGTTTGCATATAGCTGCCCATGGGAATTTGGAAAAATTTTCTGGACTAGAGCCCAGAGAGATAATTGAAAACCAGAACCCTCTCAGCCAAAAGGATGCTGGTTTATTATAGATCCCGTCTGACGGGGAGGAGGGCCTTCACCTGGCAGAAACCATTCCCAGCACCTGCTTTGCATGGGCCAAGTCCCCCTCGATGTGGGTGTCACTGTCCAGTGTGGGTATGGCTGAGGACAGGCGTGGGACAAACCCGGAAGGACGTGTTCCTGATATTAGAAAAGTGAAAACCACTCACAGCATATATGCTCTGTAAATGTAGAATCTGATCTGACTTATGTAGCTGTGTTAGCATTATACACATTCTTTAAACTAGAGAAAATAAATCATACACTACTACTTTAGTAGTTGTTATGTCTGAAGGTGGGACTATGGGTGCTCTTTATCTTCCTCTGTATATAGTTTTCTCTGTTACTATTTTCCAGTTTTCAAAAATGTAACGAACATGACTAGAAAACTGATTCTAGTCCATGGCTCCAAATGCTTGTGCCTTGGGCTGAGAATGGGAAGGCAACTCTTGCTGTCATGTTTCTGTTCTTTCTCTCCACCCTCCTCTTGTTCCCCACTCCCCCAGTCTGCCCTTCCAACGCACCCCTGCAGTTTAGAGTGGCCCCAGGGCAGGGCTGGCCCTGTGTGGGTTGTGAGTGGTTCTACCCCTCTCACCCTGTCTGTCTTGCTCTCTCCCTTAGCCAAGATCTTGGGGAAAGTGGGAGAAAGCCTCAGCCGGATCTGCTGTGTGCGCCCGCCGGTGGAGCGCTTCACCTTCGTAGGTAGGAAGCAAGTTCTGGTCTAGTCCTGTCTTCTCTCCCAGCATCCTTCATTCATCAGCAAAGTCCTCCAGTGCCTGCGCTACGCTCTGGGTGCTCTGTGCCTCTCGATTCATATACTGACTTTCTACTAGCAATATTAGCAAGTGGGGTCTCAGGGGGGTGATTAGGTCATAAGGATGGAAACCTCACAAGGGGGATTTCTGCCTTGATAAAAGAAGCCCCAGAGAGGTACCTAGGAGTTTCTTCCATCATCTGAGGTGTGTGAAGAGATGCCATCTATGAACCAGGACAAGGGGCCTCGCCAGACTCCAAATCATCCAGCTCCTTCATCTTTGTCTTCCAGCCTCTAGAAATGTGCAAACTATATTTCTGTTGTTTATAAGACCCCTGGACCATGGTATTTTGTTGTAGCAGACAGAACAGCCTAAGGGATGACCATTTACAGAGCAGTGGCTGGCAGAGAAGAGAGGTATGTGGGAACGCTATGGCCCCCCTTCCAAGGGGCAGTGGGAGCCCAGAGGGTGTATTTAACCTGGGGTTGCCTGAGAGACCTTTCACCGGCACGGCCCTCCTCCAGCTCATGTGCATTCCTTACCCACAGAGAATGATGCTCCATGCCTAAAGGTTTTGAATGGAGCCCTGACAGAGTATGTCCTCCTTTGAGAGGCAAATGCTCTTCCTTCCCTTCCTTCCTTCTGTCTTTTGCCTGTTTTCACAAAGACTCAGCGCTCATGACAGTTTCAGTCTCTGGAGGTGTTTCTCCAGCATGCCTCAAATTTAATTCTGCAGAGGCCAGGGATTTATGGGTTCTGCTGCCTGCCTAGCAAGGGCAAGGTCACAAATTTGATCCACAGTAACCACATACCACAGTGCCGGGTGTGGTGGCTCATGCCTGTAATCCCAGCACTCGGGAGGCAGAGACAGGAGGATGGCTGAGTTCGAGGCTTGCCTGGGCTACATAGTGAGCTCAGGGCCAGCCTGAACTACAAAGCCAGACCTGTATCAAAAAAAAATTTTTTTCTTTTAGTTGGCAGAACAACTGCAGGCCTGGTCCTCCATCCTTTTATTATTTAGGGCCACTTCCAATTTCTGACATGTCAAAAAGGCTCTGAGAGGGTTGGTTGAGAAGACAGGGAGGCAGGGACCTAGGGAGCAGCTTGCAGGTGTGAGTGGGTGTGTGTGTGCGTGCTTGTGCCCATCATGTACTCCACGCTGACACTGCACACAAGAGCCCGCCTTTTACATCTTCCCATGCCTCTTACGTCTGCCACAGAAAAATCTCAACATCCCCAGTTTTGCTAGTTCTTTAAAGTAGTAGCCCCTCTAAAAAGAGAGCTACCTCCCATGACTCCAAATGCTACCCCACTAGGTTATGAAGACATCACTCTTGTGAGCAGCTCCGTTAGGGTACAGGACGAAATAATAAGTGCTCGGCATGACTAGGTCTATTCGCCATGGGTTCCCCAGCAAGGCTATGTGATTCTGAAAGCCCCAGAGATGTGCTATGTTCCCCACCTACTCTATGCAGCCTGTGGTCTCCACTCACTGCCTCAGATTTCCCTGAGCAAAGAGACAAGCCTCCCCTTCCCTGCCCAGCTACTCCCACCAAGGAGGTACTCTGCTCCCTAATGCTTCTCTGTCCCCCCTTTCCTCTTCAGATGAGAATGCCAACCTGGGCACGGTGATGCGGTACGAGGAGATTGGTGAGTGGGCTGTGAGATTGGGGGCTTTTGGAGCCATCTTGGCCCCACGGCTGGCAACCAGGGGAAGGGTGGAGGCTTGAAAATCCTGGGTTGTGTGTGACACAGGATCTGTTTTCAGGAGAACGGTCATTCCAAACTGAGATCAGACTCTTCCCTAGCTCCCCTCTGTCATTCCCTAGCTGGACTCAGGCCGGTGCCCAAGAAGTCGGACTATATCAGTGGGCCGTTTCCTCGCCCAAGCCTCCCTTCCCTCACCTAAAAGAATACAGGTTGACCTCCAGTGCCAGGTAGGCTATTCTTCAGCCCACAGACACTGCACACAAACAAGGCTGGAGAGCTTATCTGTGGCCTGCATTCTTTCTCAGACATTTCCAGCATATGAAGATGGGGGCTGAAATCTACTGCCACAGGCTAAGACTTCCCAATGTCTGTGTGAGAGTCCCAGAGCCAACCTAAGGAGGGTGGAGAGTGGTTGCCCAGAGCTGTGGGGAAGGGAAAGATCTTACACATGTTCGCTGAAAAACTAGTCAACAAACCGAAATCTTTCCAAAGTTTCAGAGCAGGGGACACAAGTGAGAGATCCAAGTTTCTGAAGCCAGAGCCAGGCAGAGGATTGGAGCAGAGCTGGCACATGTACCAGGTGAAAAGGAGGGTCAGGGACAGCAAAAACACCCAAAGGTCTAGGGTCAGAGGCAGCCGGTGTCCAGCCCACACTCAGTCTTAGCCTTGCACTGAGAAGAGCATTTGGCTCCTGTCCTGGTACTCTGTCCAGTACCTGGTCAGGGCTGATTCTGAGAGGTGTGGGCTGTGTCTGAGCACCTGGAAGCCTGGCAGATGTGACATCACCTCCAGGTGCCTCTCTGGATCATGTCCTCTGATCTGAAGTACAGTGGTGTGCCTGAATCAGCTGGTTTGGCTTGTTAAAACCATTTGGAAGTTTAAGGGATGGTGGGAACCAGAAGCTAAACACAGCCATTACTAAAACTGAGTTAAATGAATTGCAGTAAAACAGAAGTAACAAATAGGGACCTCACTTCCTAATTATTTCATTACAGTTTAATATTCTTGATTCGTCACACATCACTCTGAAGGCCACAGGAAGCAGCACAGGCTTCGTGGTGCCTCCCACTTCCACAGAGCCAGCGCCTCCAGAGCAGTGATGGGAGTAGAGAAGCCACTTCCTTGCAGTGCCCAGGGCTTGTCGAAGGCCACTGTGCCCCTGCTCAGGGAGGCCCCCGCTGAAGAGGCCAAGGCCATCCCATTGCACAATATGGCCACTGTTTGCCCCATGCCGCTTTCGGGCAGATGATCTCATTGCAGGGGGAGGAGGTTGCGAGTTTACTCTCTTCACCCCACAGCAGGAATGGCAAGCAGGTCACCAGTGACTAAGGACAGAGCTAGGCAATGGCTCCCCTGGGGCCCGGCCTGCCACTGCTGTCAGAAAGACTCACAGCCTGACGGGATGCAGGTGGCGGCTGCCTTGGTGCGCTGCTCCGGGAGCTGGGATGGGCCACAGGGTTTGGGCTTTGCATAGCCAGGATTCCTGTACAGGGAGTGTAGAGGGAGAGCCAGGCTGGTCCCCACCCTGGATCAGGGTGACCTGGGGCAAGAGGCGAGGCCTGTGGAGAGCAAAGCTTGTGATCTTCAAGGCCCCGAGGCCACTTTTTAAATCCCAGTATACACTTCACAAGGAGAAGCCATTTTCTTCTAGCTCCTTAGCATCTGTGACCCCCATGGCCAGTTTCTAATAATTGCCTGTTACTCTTAGGCTGCCCCAGGCCAAGAGATGGAGGCCCGGAACCCTTGGTTCATCCAATGAACTGGAGAAATCACTGCTGCCCTCCAGTGGCCTCACATGGGACCTCAAGTCCTGCTAAGGCCACCTGTGTGGGACCAATACATCTCTGGTTCTGTAATGAAAGGCGGAGCCTCACTCACTCTTTAACTTTCTGTGCGCAGCTCATAAAAGAAAATAATAAGATTCCCAAATTCACCTGGGTAGGAAGGTGAGTCTCTGGCTCGGGAATCGGGCACAACTGACATTTCTGTGCTGTGGAAGTCCTACGTTTAGCAGCATCCCACACCTCTGCTTACTAGATTCCCAGAGGAAATGCCTCTTCTAACCCAAAAAATGTCTCCTGGAAATTGCAAAGTCACCCCCATTTGAGAACCACTGATGTAGAGAAAGCTGAGGGCCAAGACAGCCTCTGGACACGGCCACGTCCCTGATCCCTGGGCAATCAGAGCTAATGAGCCTCGAGCTTTTGAGAGAGAACTGACCTGGACTGAGGGCATGACGTGGGCTGGGAGCTGTCAGGTCCTCTCAGCCACAGTGAGCCCGGCTCGCCTCCTCGGTGTGAGCGGGTCTGCAGCCCTGCACTGCGGGTGGAGGGGTGGTGTCTGGGCTCGGTGGCAAGCCTTCCCTCGAGCCCTCTGTGCTCGCAGCAGGCTGCAGCCCTCTCCAGATGGCCTGGCAGCTCTTGGCCCATCCGCATCTCGTTTGCTGACTCACCCATGAACCAAGACTGGGTACCTACTGTGTGCCAGTCACTCTGCCAAGCCCTGGGGTATAAGGGTAGATTGACATTCTTGCACAAAAACAGATCTTCAGACTGCAGCATGTTGGAGAGGAGAGGAGAAAGGAGGCTGACTACTGAGTGGTTAAGGTTCCTGCCTCTGTGGAGATCCCTGAGGTGACTGAGCTGCCCTGACCCTGGAACAGTGAGACTGGGGGATGTCAGTCAGAGCCCACAGCCCCGGGGCGACGCAGAGCCATCTGGAGACCCCTTTACAGCAGGGCCAACCCGACCGTGGCCTGCAGTCCTCTAGCCGCAGGTCGGGCCAGCTCTCTCCGCCTCGGGTTCTGAGCAAGCTGCTGTCTTAGGGAGTCTGGCTCTCAGCTCAGCACAGGGTTGTGTTACTGCCCCACACGAGAGGCTCCACAGCCTCAGACTCCCCACGGAAGGGCCCTTGAATCACATCTGGGGCCAAGATTCTCCCCATGGTGTTCCCAGAATCCCTGAATTCTCTCTCCCACAAAGCTCAGTTGCAACAAGGGACCATTGGCTGCATCGGTTGAATGACAATGGGCCTCCCTGGGATCATTCAAAGTGGGTTTAATGAGGGAAGAAAAACAACTGACAAGCAGGAAGTGTGCCAGGGGCCCAGAAGAGCAGGGGAGGGGAGCGCAGGGCCTCTGCCCCCTTCTGCAGCTCTGCTTAGGACAATGGCCTCTGCACTCAGGGTGCACTCGGTGCCTCCTCCCTGTACTGTGTTAGCACTTGTGCCAGGAAGCACACTCCAGATAATGCAGGAAAGAATCCACACTCTGTGGCCCCTTGCACTTGAGAGAAGCCCTTAGGCCCAGATGAGGAAGTGAGCCCAGTCTCCTTTCAGGTGACCGGAAACCTTAGCGAAGCCCCCAGAGACCCCTGTCCTGGGCAAGTGGTTCCCTCTGCACTCAGCTCTCCTTGCACGAGTAATGCCCACAGCAGGCCAGGGTGGTCTGCCCGCGAGCCTGCCAAGAACAGGATCAGAGCTGCCTGTACCACGCACACCCTGGGAGGGGCCAGCTAGGAGACCTGGGCTCCACGGCCCTCATGACACCAGACTTCACGTTCATCGTTCATCGAGGGAAGAAGGCTGAGAGTTGACTGTGTCCCAGACCTCCGCTTAGTCCCTGTACGAACTCTGTTCCCCTCCCAGAGCTGCGGATCTTGCTGTTATGCGGCAGTGACCTGCTGGAGTCCTTCTGCATCCCAGGGCTCTGGAATGAGGCAGATGTGAGTATCAAAGTTGTGGGGCCCACACAGCTAGGATGGGAAGGTTGGGAAGGATACACTTGCCTTTGGCCTTTGATCTTCCCTCCCCGAGCTGGAATCTCTTGCCTTCTCTGAACTCCCAAGAGGCCAATCCATTCACACCACTATGGAAGAAAATCTTCACCTACTCCCTAACTTTATCTCTTGTTGCGTTTTTACACTCATTCCTCCTCATGCTTACTCCTGTGAATCCTGTGGGGGAAAAGCAGCCTGAGTCACAGAATGCCTTGCTCCAAGCGGTGCTTGCAGGGTGTGCTGGGCTAGGGAAAAAGAGAAATCAAAAACACCTTTGCCCTTTCAAGATGAGAGTGTTTTGTTTTCTTTTGATTCTTCTGAAGAGATAGTAAAACAGCACCCTAGAATCCCTTTAACAAGAGGAGAGGGGTCAGGAGGGGAGACCTTAATGGCAAAAGTTCAGAAGGAATGTTATGGTAATTGAGTTGGAATAAAGGAAATGAAGCAGTTAAACTTGTATCACTTAAGCTCTGTGGACATCTTTTATCGCCAGACCTAACTATGATAGTTTGAAACTAGCTAATCTATAAAATTAGTCTTCACACATGTATTAATTCTTGTCCTTTCATGGCTTTGCCTGACAGCCTGAGCTAATGCTAGCTTCCAGCCCCAGAGCCCTATGCAAACTGCAGTACCAGGACAGGAGTTCCAGACTTCGTGGTTTTTATTAACTTGTTATGTGACCCTATAGGTCACTCAGCTCCTGTGGCTACCAGACAAGACTAGTTTTTCCCAGTGTACAGTATGCCAATTGCTGAAGTTATGAACTTTGAAAAAATGTTTATTCATAGGCAACCAAATATGAGCCCCAAGTGTTGCAGAGTTTAGAGATATTTACAGGGTAAAGATGGTCTGAGGCATGGTGAAAATTGACTGAGGGTAAGCCAAGGCGAAGTGATTGGTTGCTGGTATGTGTGTAACCAAGCTTCGTGGCGCTTTACAGATGCATGTTTAGAAAATGGTAGCATGAATGTGTGCTGAAGGTCTGGCTTCCAAAAAGCGAAGAGTTCATAGTTTCTTTGGTTTGTGCTATCTTCAAATTCCCGAAAAACAGCTTAGACAATCATTACCAGCACAGCCGGTGTGTAAGATGTGCTATCTGCAACAAAGCTGATTGGGGTGGACTGTTTAGCTGTGTGACGACTGAAAGCAAGCATGTGAGGAAAGCAAGAGACTAAAAGCGACTAAGCTAGAAGGTTTATTCAGCTTTCCTCCGATTTCATTCTAGTTGCCAGGTGTTTTTATAGATCTATAAAAATCTCTGAAGTGTTCTTACAACATTCTGAGACTTTAAGGAATACATAGGAAAATTCTCGTCCTCAAGTTTTAGGAGGCATGACTTGTACCTATGGAAGTCTTCCTTGTACATTTATTTATCTTTGGAGAAAACTAGAAAGAGGCAAGGCAGGAGAGAAACAACTTCGAGGGTCAAATACAAGATTGCAGTTTTACTCCAACATAGCTTGTAGCAAAATATATTTTCAGCTTCATTTTTTCCATCTACCTATCTCTAAAGTGAGCATAATAACATTATCTAACTCCTGTGATTCTTGGGAAACTTAAGTGACATTATCTATTTAAAGTGTGTATCCAGCCTTGCACCCATTACACAATTACATGTAACAGACATTGAAAGAATTTAACAAATGTGTAATAGACATGTACTCAAGGTGAAGGGCATAAATGCTGTAGGATAACCAAGAGGGGGTGGGAGTTTCAGGGATGAACATAGTTCTTCCATCTTCCTCTGGAACACTTTTCTGCAGGTGAAGTTTTGTTTTTTGTTTTTGTTTTTGTACCAGGGATTGAACTCAGGACCTTTTGCTTGCAAGGCAGGTGTTGAAACCACTGGGCTAAATACCAGGCCTGCATCTGAAATTTTAAACTTCCTTTTAGTTGTGGATGGCTTAATTAGCTTTTGTTCCCTCTCTACAAGGTGTTGTGAAAATAAAAAGTCATGTGGCCGAGCATGGTGGCTCACGCCTGTAATCCCAGTACTCGGGAGGCAGAGGCAGGAGGATTGCTGAGTTTGAGGCTTGCTTGGGCTACATAGCGAGCTCAGGGCCAGCCTGAACTACAAAGCGAGACTCTGTCTCAAAAAAAAAAAAAAGCCATAAAAACTAATGTGGATTAAGAACTGAGTAAAACTCTCTTGAGAATCCAGGTAAAGCTAAAAAGTTGCTTGGGACTCCACGCTGTGGAAATGCAATCAGCAGCTGTAGTGACATCCTGCCTGCCTAAACAGGGACTCCCTGGGGCTCTTTTACTAAGCAGACCTGTGAGGCAGAACCCAGCTTCCTGGAGCCTGCAATTTTTTGTTTTAGTTTTTTGAGACAGGGTCTCACTTAATAGTTAAGGCTGGCCCTGAGCTCACTATGTAGCCCAGGCTACCCTTGAACTCACAGCAATCCTCCTGCCTCTGCCTCCCCAGTGCTGCAATTACAGGCATGAGCCACCATGTCCAGCACTGTGGTATGTAGTACTGGGGATCGAACTCGGGACCTCACACTTACCAGGCCGACACTGGAACCACTGAACTAAAACCCCACCCTTGCAATTTTTTAAAAAATAAATTAGTTTATTGGGACATTTTAGGGATACATTATGATCACATTCCTCACTGGAATTTGTACCTATACAGAATATATCTTGATTCTTATTTTTTGAGCTCGCAATTTACACAAGGTGGGACCCTTGCTGTCTGACCAGTCCCATTGAGTCCTCCGGTCAGGTCACCAATCTGGATACTCTAACTTGTCTCCGGATGTGGTCTTGGACCCACAATAGAGGATCAGGGAGAAGAGCCCTGGGTTTCTCTAGGACAAGGGTTGATTAGTTAAAGGATAACATCTAACAAACCAATATCTCTATTTAATAGGAATGTAACAGGGACAATAAAGTCCTTACCAAATGTATTCCTACCTGAGTACTTGGGTGGATCTTAGTCCTGATCTTCTCACCTTGAGGGAAATTGCAGAATTTCAGTATCTTGTACCAATAGGGAAGGGATTGTCCCATCTAATTCCCAGCCCCCAGTCTGAGATGGATGATTCTGGGGCGTGTGTGAAGCCCAAGGATGAATAAAGCAATGAGCAGATTGCAAGGTGCATGACCAGCTAGCCCCAGTTTTCTTGAGTCTTACTTAGCTTTAAAACTCAAAGTCCCACAGCTAAGAATATAGCTCAGTGGTGGACAGAACTGATCTATTTAGCATGCAAGAGGCCTTGGATTCAACTCTCAGCAACAGAAAAGCAAAAACAACTCTTGAAACACCCATTATCTTTAGAGCTCCCTCAGTCTCAGGCTAATATGGATGGCCGGAGAGCTAGGACAGCCAGCTAGGCTACTACTCTCAGAGGACACAACAGTTGTGACATCTGACCTGGGCAAGGATGAGATTCATTTACCCACCAAGGATAGCAGCAGACCTGAAGGCTCGTGCCCAAAGGCTTTTTCTGGCCTGGAGCAGAGCTCCATGGGCCCTACCATGGGGACTGTTCATTCTCCTGCCTCACTCAAGCAAGCAATCTGTGAAGACCTTACAATCACTGTATCTGAGGCAGAGGTGAAAATATCCAAGAACTATTTCCTTATGTAATGTGCACGAATCTCAGCCTATAATAGAAGCAGGCCGGAAACATCACTTTTAATTTATTTAAATTCAGTGGTTAATATTCCACTCTAAATCCTTATCCACAAGAGGGTAATTCTGTTTTACTCAGTGCTGATGACCAGACCCAGGAGGGTCTTGTCTGTATGAGACTTGCTTAGTTCACAAAGGTCACCACATCTTCCCAGCCTTGCTAGTCCTTAGAGGGTGAGGGTACACGGGGCCTTGTATGCTTGAGGGAAGTGGCCCCTGGCTGGGTCTGGAAGCCTGTGCTCTCCCACCCCCTGATCCTCAGGCTCTGTATCCTCTGGAACTTTGCCTTCAAGTGCCATCAGGGAAGGGACAGAGGGTGGACTTCATCAACCTTGAGCCTCTTCCTGTTTCAAGGAAGTGCATAGAACAGCAGACCTTCCTCTTCCTTCTTTCTGTTCTGAAGGAAATGTTCCTATTTCCTCAGGATCTTAGTAAAATTTATTCAATGGTTTAAAGCCGTTGACTTCAAAACATTCTGTTTTTGTCCTGCGATTTCCTCTTGTAAAAGGCCTGCTGTCTGTTAGAAATAGGGTTGTGCAGACAAAAGCAGATATGGAGAACAGGAACCTAGTAAGTTAGTCCCCATTCCTCATTTGGGAGATGTTGGGCCTCAAGCCTGGAAAAGAAGGATTCTCTCGTAACAGGCCACAGGGTGAGCCTTGCTTAGGCCACTAGCAAGTTCAGCCATCCAAGGACCACCTGGAAATGGCCTATTTTGGGGATCTCAGTTTCTAACACGGGATTCCCAGGGATGAGATATGTAAGATCAGTCTCTGTCCTGAGTTTCATTCATTCACTCTTTCACCCCTCTATCAGACCACATCTGGTGCCAGACGCAATCCCTGTTGAGCAGTATCACTTGATTTAGAGACCAGAAGCCCCAAGCCCTGCACCTGCCCATGATCAGGGACAGGAGGGTGCCAGGGAGAGCACGACTCTCAGAGGTCAAACACCCAGTTTCCACAGTCCAGACTGCCTTGTCTTCTCTGGAATCCCCAGAAGCAAAGGGAAAACCTGCTTCTTTAAACAGATCTCATGAGGAAAAGAAGTCCTCGGTAAAGAAGTCTCAAATGGGCTATGAATCTGCCTTACTTTCCTCTTGACTAGGAACCAGCCAAAGTGGCCTATAGAACAGCAGGACTGTGAAAGCCTCTCATGGTCTCCCCCCGGCACAGTCAGGCCATTGAGTCACATCTGCTCTTTCTTTTGCCTTGAAGAGCTAAACTGCAGCTCACTGTCCAGAAATCTAATTACCCACTGCAAGGACATCTCCACCGGACCAGGCACATCCCCCATGACATTTCCCATTAGGCACAAAAATCCATAAACCCACAGTGAATTCTGACCCTCTCTGACCAGTGACACACCCTTCCCCTTACATTCCATGGGGAGAAAATTCCACACATATTTATGAAGTTTTTCTCAAATGGGATACAAAAGAGCTTCTGTGTGGCCTGGAAATTGGCATTTTTCATTCTTGATTCCGAGGGAAATCAGGATCTAGGCTGTTGGAACAGCTTTTGAGATCAGGACCTGGTTTGGTTCCCAATACACTATGCCATTCTGTTCTTTTCTAGAGAATGAGTCTCCCCCGGAGACCCAGTCCTTTGATTGTCTGCGTCCTAGCACAAGCATGAATGTAGATATCCAGACATGGATCAGAACTGTGGGAAACCAGGGCAAAAGGCACTGGGTGAGCACGGGCTGATTATGAAGCAGAAAGTTTTCATACTTACTCCCGTCCCTGAGACAAAACCCACCATGTCGGGATGATATTCTGCCACCTGCTTTGTGTATCACATGCAAAGAGAAGGCAGGCAAATTAATTCTGATTTAAGCATTCCTTTCTTCAATCAGTCTTTCAACAGTGCCCATATTAATGTAGCATGTATTTTCCCTTGAGACACTTGCAGTCTAAAAATACCTAATTTTTATTACATGATTTCTTTATATAACATGAGCTTTTAAAAACATGAAACATTTAAAAGAGTCTTGAACCCAGAAATCACTCAATAACTATTGGCTGTTATCCATTCATGTACTATAAAATCATCATTAAGTACCTGGCATGTGGCAGGCCCTCTCCTAGGGCAGGAGTAGCAGAGAAAACAAAATGAAGTATTCAGCCAGCACTTTACTGTTTAATGGAGGAGACAGAGAATAAACAGCTTCACTGTATCTGTGGATAATTTCATTTAGCCCCCAGAACACTGCTATGAAGTGGAAACACTATTTCCCATTTTAAAGACAGAGAAATTGAGGTTTAAATGGATGATGATTTGTCCAGACCATAGAGCTATTGAAAGACAAAGCAGGGCTTCCTGCAAGCTTTTTTAAAAAATTGATTCTATCAGTACATTTTATGCATACAATGTTGTCACATTTAACATTGAGAACTTATACCAGTACATGACACATTTCATTCTCATTTTTCCCTTCTCTTGCCCTCCCTACAACTCCCACCCCTTATACACATAAACTTTGTTTCCTCTTTTTTACTGTCAAGTCTTTTTTTTCCCTTCTTTACTTTCCTCGACCCAACCTTTCCCTTTTCCTTCTGCATACTTTCTTCCTATTTCACGTTACCTATCATACCCCACAAGTCTTTAGATCCTTTATCCAAATAAGCCACACAAATAAGAGTAAGGACTAATGTCACCCAAAGCAGAGCACAGAGGAGAAAGTAGCATGTGAACTTTGAATTACAGGCAGGACTTGGTTAAATGGGTGGAAGCAAGAGTCTTGGGGGAACAAATTCTGGCTGGTTAAAATAGGATTTTGTTTGTTTATTTATGTGGGTGTGGAATCCCAGGGCCTCATAAGTGACAGGCAAGTTCTCTACCACTGAGCCACATGCAGATCCCTAGTTTTGTCTTTATTTATTTGAAAAGGTCTGGACATTTGAACAAGCAGGTAAAAATCATTAGGAGTAATGATTGCCTGCATTTGCTGCTTTCAAGGGTATATGCATTTGCAACAAGTAAGGCTCCATATTAACCCAAAGGAGGGAAATTCTACAGGTGGAACTTTAGGCACTGGTGATGGTCCAATGAAGGAACTATCTTTTTCCTTCTTTCCTTTCCTTTTTCTCTTTGCTCTCTCAAAGCCCAGTATTCCACAGGCTGGTTCTAATTGGCCGTACCCTACGTTTTTCCAGCCAGCTAGTCATGGGCCCACTACTTCTTCCATCCACCAGCTGTGGGAAAACTACCAAAGAAAATAAACAGAGGAAGAGCCTGGGGCATGAGCCACTCCAGAAGAAATCCCAGGGCCCCAGGATAAATGGAGCAAAGACAAACATTTAGTTATTCAAGCTCAGATGGTTTTTATCAGACAGTTCAGCCCCAGCCAGGAAGCTTGTGGACTCTGCCCTGCTCAGGGATTAGGACCCACACTGATAAGGCCAAACTCACAGACTCAGGGAAGGACCCTTGATTCCCACTGTGCAGGACTCTGGCTGTTCTTATGTGAAAGATGCTGTTGGTTTGGCATTGAGGATTTTGGCTTGAGTCTGGAATGCCAGCCCTTTCTCAGTCCTTGCCAAGCTGGCATGGGAGTAAGGATGACTTCCTCCAGAAAAAGATGTCAGAAAGATCATTTGCTTTGAGGGCCATCCTGAAAATGCATAATTTGAAATACTAGTTCAACTCTGACTGAACTAGCCTCCACTCACCCAGCCTTCCCTCCAGAGAGGAGCGGGAGCCAGAACGTCGGGAGACTTCTCTACTGAAATGGGAGCACCAGGTTTCAGAAGCTCTTTATGCTCTGAGCGCATCTGCTCAGAGCTCTCTCCTTCCATCCCTTTTTAACCCATCCAGAAAGGTATATGAGTGTGTACTCCAGGGGGCAGTATCGAGCAATAAATTAAGCGCTTAAAGCCTATAGTCAACCTGAAGAGTATATTTTCAAATAGTTAACCATTTCAAACCAAAGAAGTCTTCAAATCACTAAAAGTGGAGTCTTTGCAATGAATCTACAAGAGATACAAAGTGACAGAAAGAATCTTTAATGGGCACCAGAACATTCAAATTAACTCACTAGCTGGGCAGCTGGGATAAATTATTGAATCTCATTACGTCTTGTTACCTCACCCATGAAATTTGAACAAAGGCATATGTCTTGGAAGACAGTTGCTGTAGGTATTAAATGTTGTAATAAATAAAGCTCCTAGTATTGTGCACAGCACAAGGCAGATACCTTACAAATTTTTCTTCCCCTCCTTACCGATTCCTTCGTCCCTGACTGTTCTCCTAAGGAGAAGACACACACATTGGGCCCAAGTTCCTGGTGTCTTGTGCCTTGAGAAAAGAGCTGTGTTTGGGAGAGAAAGTGAGATTCTGACCCCACAGAGAATCTTACCACTTGGGATCGCCAGGCAAGTCAGCATGTCTTGGCTCCTTTTGCTGTTGGAGGTGAGTCCTCTCTTTAGAAGACTCCCATTGCTCTGCGATTAAAATGCAACCCACCTCCATAATCTGGTCCTTTCTTACTCTTCCTATATCTCTATGCTCTAGTCCTAGCAGCTTTCTTTCTTTTTTTTTTTTTTTTTTTTTTGAGACAGGGTCTCGCTTTGTAGTTCAGACTGGCCCTGAGCTCACTATGGAGCCCAGGCAAGCCTCGAACTCAGCAATCCTCCTGTCTCTTGCCTCCCGAGTGCTGGGATTACAGGCATGAGCCACCACACCTGACACTGTGGTATGTGGTATTGATTGCTGGTGGGCGTGAGTCTCCATGCCCAGCATTGTATGTGGTTACCAGGGATCGAACTCAGGACCTTGCACTTGCGAGGCAGGCGCCAGAACCACTGAGCTAGCCCTCCGGCCCCCTAACAGCTTTCTTTTGTTACCAGTTTTCTCACTTAAGGCCTTTTGCAGAAGCTGTGGCTTCACGGGGATTATTTTCCCCCCAGTTATCCCTACTTAGCCCCTTCTCTACTTAGCCTTCAATTCAAAAGCCATTTTAGTTTATATTCAATATTGTACTTGTTTCTTCTTTTCTTTTTCTTTTTCATTTTTCTTTTTTTCTTTTTTGAGACAGGGTCTTGCTATGTAGTTCAGGCTGGCCCTGAGCTCACTATGTAGCCCAGGCAAACCTTGAAGTCAGCAGTCCTCCTGCCTCTGACTCCTGAGTGCTGGAATTACAGGTGTGAGCCACTATGTCCATCCCTGTGGTATGTGGTACTGATTGCTGGTGGGCATGAACCACCATGCCTGCTATTGTTGTATGTGGTTACCGGGGATCCAGCCAGGGTTCCTGCACTTGCTAGGCAGGTGCTGGAACCACTGAGCTAAATCTCTGGCCCCTTATTTCTTCTTTTAATGTATTTGTTTATGATGTTTTCCTACTCTAAGGTAAGCTTCAAAAATACAGATTTTAAAAACCTGTTTTTCACCAACACCAGAACAATGACAGTCTTCCCATCATTCACTGCATACATTCAGTGACAGTTAGCTGAATTTAAAAAACAAAAGGATGCAATTTGATCAGAGGAGTGTAGCCCATGCAATAGTTTCCACAGCGAAATGTGGTCCAAACTTTTGCCAGCTATTAGTGACCCATTAATAACTTGTTCTTATCCTTCATAGCAGTAGATAAAATTGAAAATGATTTTTGTTTAATGTCACCCCCTAGATTAGTGACCTATCCATGAGATCTGTCCAGTGCTATATGTCTCTTTAATTTTTTTTGAAACCATATTTATCTCACTCAACTTCATATGTCCAGTTTCCAGGAAGGATGTTGGCTAAGATCACAGGACATCCACTCACTCAGCACATCCCTGGGTCCCTGTATGGCAAGGCTTGAAATTCACCTCTTGGAAGGAAGTTGAAAGCTCCACATTTATTGCAAGAGACTTGCAGCCTGGCTCAGGAATGCTCTTTCTCAAGGCCAGGTTACTTCCTGCCTCGAGATGTCTCATATCCTTCCCTCAGATACCCCACAATGGAGAAGCAGATCTGCCTAACCCCGCTTCCTCTCTCTCTTTTCCCACCCCTACCTTGCCCTGGGAGCCTTTGACCAGAAGATGAAAACATATAACCAAAGTTATATCTGTGAACAGGGAGCTAAAGCAGGATGAATGTTATCGACACCCACCTCCAAGGCAGAACACGGGCCAGGCTCAGTGAGCGGGTCATTGTGTGCCACAGGAGAGACCGTGGCCCAGCCCTTCCCACGACACTGAGCAGTGTGAGGACACATCAGCGTGGAATTTACCATTCGGGGGACCTGTGCTACCTTGACCTCTACTCACTCCCCACCCCGAGGGAGAGACCCCAGAGAACTCCTCAGGTCTCGGCCTTAGTGTCAGGGACAGGAGGATGGGCTCGCTCTTGCTAGAATCCCCAGAAATGCTGAGCCATTTGTCCTATAAGTAGCTTATTTTGACCTCATCCCAAGTCAGACCAGAGTGGTAGCAGTTTAGGCAACTGCCTATGTGATTTAAAGCAACCATTTCCAAACGTAGGTGTATATCTGAAAGAGTGGGACTGAGGTCCAGCTAATGTATTTTGTTGGTGGTGGTTTCATTCTACTTATTTTCCATGAATAAGACTTTTTGCAAAGGGAAGTGGGTGGAGAATGCTATCCAGCGTTCTGGGAGTTTGAGACACAAAGATTGCAAGTTCAAGCCCAGCGGGGAAATTTAGCAACTTATTGAGACCTTAGCCCAAAAAATGGACTGGGAAAGTAGCTCAGTGTGAAGGCTTTGGATTCAACCCCCAGTACTACACACACACACACACACACACACACACACAGACTTTTCTCACTGTGTGAGAAAATCACTCTGATTTTTTTTTTTAGACAGGGTCTCGCTTTGTAGTTCAGGCTGGCTCTGAGCTCACTATGTAGCCAGGCAAGCCTTGAACTCAGCAATCCTCCTGCCTCTGCCTCCCGAGTGCTGGGATTACAGGCATAAACCACCACGCCCGGCTGATTTTTTTTTTTTTTTTTTGAGACAGGTTCTCACTTTGTCTTTCAGGCTGCCTGTGAGCTCACTGTGTAGCCCAGGCAAGCCTTGAACTCACAGCAACCCTCCTGCCTCTGCCTCCCGAGTTCTAGGTTTACAGGCATGAGCCACCACACCAGGCTAGAATTCTGAATTTTAACAGATGCTTGGGATGCTGTCTGAGGTCCATCAGCTTTCTCAACCTCTCCCCTATCTCATCCTGGTAGCTTCTCCAGAACAAGTGCTTTTACACTGAAGCTCACCTAGTTTTCCTATTCAAATTTGGGCTCGGGGCTAAAGTTTTAGCTCAGTGGTTCCGGCACCTGCCTCGCAAACTCAAGGTCCTGAGTTCAATCCCCGGTAACCACATACAATGCTGGACGTGGAGACTCACGCCCACCAGCAATCAATACCACATACCACAGTGCCAGGCGTGGTGGCTCACGCCTGTAATCCCAGCACTCGGGAGGCAGAGACAGGAGGATTGCTGAGTTCGCGGCAGCTTGCCTGGGCACCATAGTGAGCTCAGGGCCAGCCTGAACTACAAGGCGAGACCCTGTCTCCAAAAAGCAAAAAGTGGGGTCTGCAGCATTTTTACTTTTCTAACAAAAGCATCATGAAGATGAATTAGGAGATGGACAAGTTTTTTCTTTGCCATTTCTAATGCTGTCTGGAGTTAGTTTACTGACTGCTTCAGTCCAGTCACTCATCTGTATCCCTCTGGTCATGATTTCCTTCATCTTCTCCTAGCTCCAGCAGAGTTGGTGGTACTGAGCATATGAGGCTTTCCATATCTAATTGTTGCATTTGCAAATCAAAGTGACACAGAGCAGAGAAAGCAAATCTCCATCATAGTCTTGCGGCAACGTGAGCTTTCGTCATAGTTTGCCATATTTTGGCGACGGCCCACATGTTTTGTCTCAGCCAGATCCAGCCATGGAAATTAGGCCGTTTTTGACATAAACACCTTGAATAATCACCTTGAATTTTCAAAATGCAGTTTCATCATTCTATTGATCAGCAAGGCTCACTTCCAACACACAGTCCTTGAAAAAGTCAAAAGCGATTTGGGTTTTCCTTGAGTCCTGTAACTCTCTTTCTAGTCTTTCTTATATTGAAGGTAGTTGGCACTTTCATGTTATACTAATCTTTCTCACCAAATGCGTTGAGCACTTTCATCTTGCTCCCCCCAATACAGTGGTGCTGCTTAGAAACTTAAAAAAAAAAAGTGGAAAATACAACTTTCAGTCTCAAGAATTGAAGCCTGTGGGGCCAGTGCATAAGAGATGTGCACATAAATAGTGTAGCAGAGCAGGTCGCACTAAAAAGGTGATTGTGAAGTGAAGGGTTTTGAGCCAAGGAACAATGTAATTTGCCTTAATTTTGATTATTACCATTCTAGATGTTGGAAATAGACTGAAAGAGGTGAGAGAATAATGGGGAAACAAGACTATTCTGAGTAAGAGATGGTGGAGGTCAAATAGCGTCTGTTCCTGTAAACTTGATGGTTTAAAATAACACATGCTTATCCCTTTACAGTACTGGAAGCCAGATTCATGCAATAGATTCCACTGGGCCAAAACCTAGGTGAGCAGAGGTCTCACCTGCTTTAAAAGCTCTGTGAGAGAATCTGCTAACTTGGCTTTTCTAAATGAGTAGAGCTGCATGTCTTGGATTCTTTTCCCGATGATCCCTTAAGGTTAGCAGTGCAGCATCTTCAAATCACTCTTTGCTCCATCTTTACATCATCTCCTCTCGTCCCAGGCAAACCTCCCTCTCCCTCCCTCTTCTAAGGACACTCGTTATGGCATTAGGGCCTGCCCGGACCACCAGGGCACTCTCAAGCCCCTCAGTCACACCTGCAAAGTCTTCTGCCATGAGACCAGTCACAAGTTGCAGGCTTTGGGCCCTGGCTAACTTTGGAGGCCATTATCCAGCCTGCCAAAGGAGACTTGAACTAGAGTAGAAGTTGGAAATGACAAGAGCCTTGAAGATAAAGTTAACAGGATTACATTAGGGGCTGAATATAAGATGTGAGAAAGCAGAAAGAGGAAGGAAGGAAAATGCTAGAGCTTTTGCTTTGAGCCATTATAAAATTTAGCTGTAAGCAACAGGAAAAGCTGAGTAAAAGTGAATGGAAATATTGGAAATACCAAGGATTCACACACACACACACACACACACACACACAAACACACACACAGTAAATTAGGCTTAGAAGTAGGATTGTGAAAACCTTCTAATAGAGAATGACCCATTGTGTTCCATAATGTCTATTTTTATTTGGAGAATGGTGAGGAAAAAAAATCTAGGTTCCATTCTTGTGAAGCAGATCATGCATACTGAGCTGTATTACTTGGAAGCAACCTATTTCTTCTCACTTTCCCCCAATCTGAGATCCAAAATTGGAAAGATCTAAACAGAAACAAGTTCAGGCTAGATCCAAGTATATCAAATGCCAATATTTCTAGGCTCCTTGAAGATAAAAATTGGCCCAAGTTTCCAGAAGGCAATTTGGTAATATTTCTTAAGAGTATGAAATATGTTCATATCATATCGTTTTTACCCAAATTTTTTACACTTTATCCTAAGGAAATAATTCAAGATGTGTTAAAAGTTTTATGTATAAAGATCTTCATCAAAGTGTTTATGCATAACTGCAAAAAATCAGAAGGAACTGTACGCTTTCCACCATGTGGGATTAGTTCCTATGCCATGGAATACTGTGCTACAGCAAAATGTAAAATATGTAGATTATTAAAACTTTTTTCCAAATAATTTTTTATGATGTGAGCAGATACACATAATATAATGCTACACACAAAGAGTACAGGTAAAAAAATCACTACTTTTGTATATTAATCCTGTTGTAGATATAAAAACTTAAGAGTAAAGAGGAAGACACTTGTTAGAAATATACTAAAATGTTAACAGTGCTTACCTGGATAGTGCAGTTGTGACTTATTTCTATTTTCTCCTGGATTTCCCAAGCTCATACTGCATTTATCATCAGAAAAGATAATGTAAAAGTGTCACTTTTTTTTCAATGAAAAGGACATGTTATTTCTCCCTGAAGCACCAAGTTTCTATTAGAGGCAAATCTTGGAAGTAACCCCAGTAATAACCACCACTGTTCTCTCACGGCCTGTGCACAACAATGATTCCAAGCACTTCTGCACTCATGACTGCCCTTGAGTCCCACCGCAGCTTTTGTGTGAGTGAGTCTGGAGAGCATGTCAGTCCTCTCCTGAGTCCAGAAGAAGATGGAGGCATGTTTGGGGCACAGTGGAATCTGTTTCCCCTGCAAGGGTGTCTGCTGGGTAAGGACTATGTGTTGGCCATGGTACTCTGTAGCCTTGTGAACTCAATAGCCTTCTCAGGAATCAAAGAGATCTTGCCCAGACATGCAAAAGTTCATTTATTCATGTAGTCTAGAAGTGCTTCTTCAGCATCTTCTGTGTGTCAGGCAAGATTCTCACTCATTCTACTAACACTATTAGAGCTTGTTACTTAAAGTCACTGACAGATGGAGCTGAGCAGGCAAATGGAGAAGCAAACGTTGAAGTTCTATATGGAGGAATGGAAGTTAGCTCCACCCTGCTCAGTGGGCCGTTGGGATCATGGGTTTCACCAAAGGCCCCTCTCTCTCTCTCTTTCTCTCTCTCTCTCTCTCTCTCTCTCTCTCTCTCTCTCTCTCTCTCTCTGTTAGATGGAGGTGATTGTTGGGGACTTTGGGATTGTGGTGGTGCCCCGGGATGCAGCCGACACAGACCGAATAATGAATCACTCCTCAATACTCCGCAAATACAAAGTGAGTCTGGCGTCTCTTTCCTTGCCTGTGTACCTCTGGGAGGTGTCTGTTAGAGTCCTGAGAGGGCTGGAGGAGTGAGGGAGAAACAGAAATCCACGGAGAAGGTCTGGAAACCTACTTTCTCTGTTCTGTTTCCAGAACAACATCATGGTGGTGAAGGATGACATCAACCATCCCATGTCTGTTGTCAGTTCAACCAAGAGCAGGTATGTTTGACAAATGGCCAGAGAAACTGGTCGAACTAGCTCACCAGTTTCCATGTAGCTCTCCTGAGCCCTGAGACTTAGAGGGTAAGTCAAGAGGATACTCGCTGACCCAATAGTCAGCCTTCTGTTTGGATTCATTTATTTGTCCCTAAGCATTTAGCTTTAAAAGAGGAAATTACTTTAGCTGGTCTTAGCTACTTTGAGGGGGAAGAGGATGAATTTTTAGTTTGAGATCCCATAAAACAATCTATTAGTAAGTATATAGGCCAAGCTGCCAAAACAAAAAGATAGCAGGACCTGAGATTTAGCTCAGTGGTGCTGCCGCAGCACCTGCCTCGCAAGCACAAGATCCCTGGTTCAATCCCCGGTAACCACATACAACAATACCAGGTGTGGTAACTCACACCCACGAGCAATCAGTACCACACACAACAGTGCTAGGCATGGTGGCTCATGGCTGTCATCCCAGCACTCGGGAGGCAGAGGCAAGATGATTGCTGAGTTCGAGGCTTGCCTGGCCTACATAGTAAGTTCAGGGCCAGCCTGAACTACAAAGTGAGACCCTGTCTCAAGAAAAAAAAAAAGCAATACAGAGTTTTTATAGGGTAAATGTGTAGTTCCTTTCTTCCCAAATCCAAATGATCTGAATCTCTGATTTCTCAGTATGAAGCTTCCATCTCTGGCTCCACAGTGGCTTCCATGACTGTTCTCAGCCAGTGGGAAAGTAAAGCCCAGGCAAGAAGCTTGGTCTTTGAGAGTTGCACATCTCACTTCCTTTGTATCCTACCGGCTCAGGGAGGAAGGGAGGCTGAAAAATAGGGTTTATTGCTTGGAAGCCATCTGTCCAGATAAAACAGGAGAACTGTATTACTAAACCCAAGAAAGAGAAGATGATTACCAGGAGCCAGTTAACTGCTTCCACGACAAACACCAAGTGGAAATGTCCCGGGCTGTGGTGGAATATATAGAATGTGGAGGTTTGAAATTAGAAAACTGAGAGGCATGAATGTGTTACTCCCAGTGTGGCAGTGCTCACAGGAAGAGAGGAAGACAAAGCATCTATAACAAGCATATTAGCATTTTAAGAAAGCTAGGGAGCCGTCAGAGCCCTGAGCAATGATCGCCCAGGAATGAAGGCAGAAGCACATCTGAAGATGGAGAATGTTGCCAGAGAAATCAAGTGAAACTTTGACTTACAAAAAGTCTACTTGATTTCGTCCCTGAAAGACAATTATGTAGATAATTATAAGAGTGGAAGCAACTGGGAGATGAGGGCAGAAACCAAAGAACAGTGGAAAACGTGCGGACAGGGCACCTTGTTACACTGGGTACAAATTCTAATGTCCCATTCAGCACCACTGAATCAGAATTTTCTGGGTGAGGCTTTGGAATCTGCCTCCCAGATGAGTCTGATGAAGTTGCCCTTGACATTTAGGAACCACTAGATACATTTCTCAAGTGCTTTATGTGCAGTGTGACCTCAGGACCTACCTTAAAAGGTCAGGCAGTGTAAGTGTTGACAGTGAACCTGTCTCCAGAGATATCTCCCAGGGCAGGGTTCAGATGCTTTTTAGAATCTAGATATCTGGAAAAGCATATGAATTTTCAAACACAGCTTCTTAGAGTCTAACATTCCCAAGATCATCATGTAAGTAGAGACAAGGAGCATCCAGAGATACTGAAGAAAAATTGTGCAAAAACCAAAGTTTATCACTGGGTCCTTCATAAATGTTGGCACCTGTCCTCCATGGGCTCCCAGTGCAGGGCTCTTATAGGAAAGAAAAGATGTGGTCACCTACAGGAATCCCCTGGGAGACCGATTTTCATGGCAGCAGCATAAACCCAAGAGATAAATAAGTGTACCCTAAATATACATTAAGTAATGCATTAAAATACCTACTGTGTGCTTACCAACATTCTAAGTGCTTTGCATAATGACTCAGTCCTCTTAATAGCTCAATGGAATTGGCTTAAATATTTCCTTCATTTTAGAGAGGAGAAAACAAGAACAATGGGACTTAAAATAACATACCCAAGGTCTCTCAGCTAGGAAATAGTAGAGTCAGGATGACTGGGCAGAGAAGCATTGGGGGAAGCAAAGGACAACGAATGCTAATATTGAATTTGTTCACTCTGTGTAAGCCAAGGCTGGCTACTTTGTCTTGAGCAGATAACCTGAAAGGCAGAGTGCAGGTCTGTGCTCCTGTCCTGTTCAGTTCTAGGTATAGTTGTCTGTCTGACTGATGTCTCTTATTATGCAGGCTGGCCCTGCAGCATGGGGATGGCCACGTCGTGGATTACCTATCCCAGCCAGTCATCGACTACATCCTCAAGAGCCAGCTGTACATCAACGCCTCTGGCTAGTGGCTGCTCAGCTCTCTGCTCCACTCTCCTCTCGTCCTCTGCCAACACACTGGCCCCTCCAATCTCTGTCAGTTCCCCCGGTCTCTCTCCTGCCTCTCTGTTTCTCCTCATCTTGACTGTTCTCTCCACTGCTGACTTAACACCCCACAGTGTGGGGGACCTGCAAAGAAACATGGCATTCCCTATTCCACAGTCATCTTTGGACAAACTTTCCTCTAGTCTCTGGGTTGGGGGTGGGTAAGAGAATGGGGTGGGAGTTGGGGGAAGTGCAGTCCTTGGAGATGTACTGGTATCATTTCCCAGCATGCTCTAGAGAGGCGGCTCTGGTGCCCATCCTCCCAGCATGCTCTGCGGAGGCGGCTCTAGCTCTCGCCTTCCCAGCATGCCCTTTACCACAAAGGGCTATTTTTCTTTCTTTCTTTCTTTCTTTCTTTCTTTCTTTCTTTCTTTCTTTCTTTCTTTCTTTCTTTCTTTCTTTCTTTCTTTCTTTCTTTCTTATTTATTTATTTTTCTTTGTTCACTTTTGTAGAACTTGGATGATGTCAGTGTTTATGGTTCGTTATGTTTGTAGTAGTCCTAACGCGCTCCTGTGGTATGACCTCCCTTCTGATAGGATACTATAGCCAGCCTCTCAGCACTCAGGAAGTGCATGAGGGCCATGACCAACAGGAAAGGCTGAGCCTCTTCCACTTTTCCAACACATACCTACATAGCCACACATGCACATGCACTCACACACTCACAGAACAGCAGCAGCAGCAATAGCAGCAGGAACAGCAGCAACAGCCTTTGGTCAGGAGTCAGATGTCCAGGTTCCAAACCTGCAAATGAATGATGGAATAGTAGCGCTTCTCGGCATTTGAGTTCATACCCTTAGTTTCACAAGACCGGTTTCCTGATCCCTTGGAGATATAATCACACATAACCAGTCATACTCAGTACATTGACCTCCGTGGGCTATGTGGCCAGTGTCACCATGTGGATTTCAGATGTCAGCCCAGAGCCTCAGCCTTTGGAAACAATGCTTACAACGTGTTCCCGCATCTGAAAAGAATCACATACGCAAAGCCAAATCCTCATAATCCAGGTTTTTTCTTTAAAAAAATATGCTAGGAATTCAGTCAATCTTAGAGATCTTCACTAATTAGAATTATTTATTGTCCATTTGGCTGGAAATTGTCTCTGTTGTAATGGAAGTCCAGGACGACCGACCTAGAAGTTTGTAGCCCTGAAAAGAGCTGGTGATTCTCAGCCCCTCCCACTGTGGTTACTGAGGTCGTGTTAAGGTCTGTTCTTCTGGGCCTGGTCACATCTCCTACATGGCCCAGCAACTCCAAGCACAGCTTAAGGAGACCTGCTGGACTCAGGAATGGATTCAGAAAAAAGATCATGAAGGCACCAGGAGCCACTGAGCTATTTTACTCCATTTCTTCTTAATTCCCTCCTTCCTCTCTGTCCCTGCAGAAACTTTCAATAGACTATTCTGGTTGTTAAGGCCTCCCTCAGGTCCTTCTTAGAGAGCTGAAAGGAAATTACTGTCTTGCGCTTTGTACCTGTCATCCAGTCTCTGGCTGTTGGGTTTCTGGTTATCCTTAAAGAGTGGTCCCCAAGTATTATGATATATTCATCCAAATCTGGTATGATCCGTGGCCTAGGTGGGACCAGAAGCCACACATTTCGCATCTTCAGCATTCCTCAGTTGTCTCCGGGAAAAGGAAGTGTCTTCAACAGAAGAATATGGTAGAAGAGCATCCCAAAGGGTATTGTGTCATAAAAATAATCTTTAGAAAAAGAAAGGAAAATCCTACTTTAGGGCCTCAGTGTTAGCTATGAATTGTGGAATAATGAATAGAAAAAAAATATTCAGAGTTCAGTTGCTCAACATTCTCCTTTAAAAGTGAGAGAGCAGAAATCCATGGAATTAAATTGCTGGTCCCAGGCCACACATCAGGTGTAGAGCCTGGCTGGTATCATTTCTCTGAAACAGAATAAAACAGGAAGCCATACCCTCTAAAGGAAAAGCTGTTCCTAGAGTTTATGGACAAAGTTTATGAAGTTCCACATGACCAGACCTGAGAAAGACTATAATTTCTTTTGTTCCTTTGGTCCAGTCTGTTACTCTGCTGGACTCTGGTCAAGCCCCATTTAGCCCACAGACCCTGGGAGGACCTGAGCTGGCACTGCGCCCTCAGCTTGGGAGAGGGGAGGGATGTGGGAGCTGAGAGGGGGAGTGAACTAAACTAAGGAGTAAAACAGGCGCAAGAGGAGTTCTTAAGAGGATTCTTAAGAATGAAATGGGGTAGATCATATGTTATTATATCACAGGCATTGTGTTAAAAAGAATAGCTCTCCTCTAGTAACAGGAAAGTGAATCCCCTCTCAGGTAGAACTCTAATTTCCCACCGTCCTCCATTCTGCCTTTGCTTGAGCAAGGTCAGAGCATCTCTCTGAGTCCAGGGTAGGACATGGACTGTGACCTAGCCACAGTGAATGCCGGAAAGATGATACAGAGTTTTAGGTGGTACCCCAGGTGCCAACAGGATACCCTCTAGGCATGACTTCCCTCTGGGGTCCTGCTTCTTCAGTCAAAGGCCAGCCCAAGAGCAGCATGGAAGAGAGAAGATGAGAAAGCATGAACTAGAATGATCATGTCAAGAAAGATCTGGAACTTCATTTCCTGCTACCAACTGAAAAAAGTCTGTTCCATTTTTCTGAAAGAGGCTGATATAAGAACAGCCAGTAGGAAAATTCTTTGTGTTGATAACTCTGCCCTCAAGGAAGATTTTAGAGGGTCCTCTGTGCTGCAGGCAGGTAGCTCAGTTACACACACCCCAACCCCAGGTAGACACTGGGCCTTCTGGCTTTCATTTTCCTTGAATGTTCATGGATCAGGAAAGTCTCTTACTGAAGTGCCTGAAACCAGAGCTAGAGCTTCTAGAGTCAGAGGTCTTCCTGTCTCAGCTTGGCTAACCTTTCCCCCAACAGGCTCTCATCTCAAGCTCCAGCTTCTCAGAAGGAATTAAAGAATTTGCTGTTCAAATTATGTTGAAAGTAAGACTCAGTAGTCAAACTACAGCAAAAAGCAGAGAATTACAGGGAGAAATCTGTACCACAGCCCAAATCTACTCTCCCAAACTGATAAGTACTACACTTTTAGGGAACTAAAAGAGAGAAGCATATTATAATGTATATTTTATTCATCAAAAGAATAGTGTAAAAATAAAACAGTAGAGTATGAAAAGCTCAGGATCTCTCCCAAGGACGCAGCAGGAACACCAACAAGTGAGGTGGGAAGGATGGAAACAGGGACTGATTTTGTAGCTCATATACTTAGGACACCCTAGAAACAGCACACGATGGTATGATGGTGAATATGCTCCACCAGGTTCATCCAGTCTGCACCTTCCTCCAGGGACCTAGTAAACGCAACTCTTCATTTGGTTTCTTTGTAGTATAAATCTGGAGTGTCCTATAGTCTGTTCTGGTTAGTAAGAAATGAGTTACAACTCTTTCCCTCCACCTTCAGTCAAGTCCCTGGGCCAGAGCTCAACTGGAGCCACATGGCTTCTTGGGTTGGCAGGGGAAGGAGGAAACCTTTTTGGAATCATTTTTTGGTCATATAACCTGCCGTTTTAAAAGTAAAAATTTGTGTTATGGAAACCAGTTCATGAACAAAAACTACATTCGAGTTGCAATACCATTTCACGGTGAAATATTTTGAGTAAAATTTTGTTGCTAGAATAGTCATGGACAAGAGTTTTATCAGCAAAATGTTTCAATTATGTTAATAAATAAGACAATGCTACTAGAGTCTTGTGTCTCTGATCTGTGAGTTCCTTTACAAAGTACTTACTTTTTTCTCATAGTTTTACTTGACAGGAGACAAGGAATATAAAAATGTACTTAGGAGATTTTCTACCTGGTATAGTTGATGCCACATGTGTAATATAAAAGTATGTATACAACCATGCCCTAGAACCACAAAAAGGAAAAATAATTAGCAAATTTTTAAAGTTGTGCCTAAGCTTTTTCAGTTTATGAATATTAAATCTTAGATCCAGACTAACCCACACTGTCTGGATTTGCTTAATTTTTGATCTATTGAAATTAGTATTTTGCTAAATACAGTTATATTTGTTAAAATTAACAACATACATAACTTTTTGGAGTGGGAGATTTTAACTAAGCAAGAAGTTATTAAACTCACAATTTGTTTTGCCATCGAATGAGCAAGAACTAATTGCTCAATCCCGCTGTGGTTATTCTCTTTTACCTCATCTTTAGTTATAACATATGTCCTGCATTGATTTAGGTCTAAATGGTGATTGGCATTAGCTCATCACTGACCAGGATTCAAAAATTAAGCAGTACTTGCCGTTTGGCCAGATGTTATATACTTGTTTATTAGGATTGGTTTTGGTTTTTTTGTTTTGGTTCTTAATCATTTTGGATCTTAGGATTGCTAGGATTTTTTGTTTATTCATTCATTTATTTATTTTTATGAGACAGAGTCTCACTTTGTAGTTCAGGCTGGCCCTGAGCTCACTATGTAGCCCAGACAAACCTCGAACTCAGCAATCCTCCTGCCTCTGCCTCCCGAGTGCTGAGATTATAGGCTTGAGCCACCAAGCCTGGCATTTGTGGTATGTGGTACTGATTGCCAGTGGGTGTGAGTCATCATGCCCAGTATTGTGGTATGTGGTTACTGGGGATCAAACCAGGGACCTTGCGCTTGCTAGGCAAATGCTAGAACCACTGAGTTAAATCTCTGGCCCTGCTAGGATTTTTTTTTCCTTAAAATTAAATTAGCTAGCTGTCTTAGTTAAATTTTTTCACTGCTGAGACAAAATACCCAACACCCAAAGTTAAAGGAAGAAAGTTTATGTTTAGCTTATAGTTTGTAGATATTTCAGTTAATAATTGGCTGGCTCCCTGCCTCATAAGCACAAGGTTCTGAGTTCCATCCCCAGTAACCACATACTATGCTGGGTGTGGAAACTCATGCCCACCAGCAATCAAAAAAAAAACCACATACCACAGTGCCAGGCGTGGTGGCTCATGCCTATAATCCCAGCACTCGGGAGGCAGAGACAGGCGGATTGCTGAGTTCCAGGCTTGCCTGAGCTACATAGTGAGCTCAGAGCCAGCCTGAACTGCAAAGCGAGACCCTGTCTCAAAAAAATAAAAAATTAAAAAAAAATTGGCTAGCTCCAAGGCATAGGGGCATGGTAGACAAGCATTTCAGAGGAGAAATGGTTCATGGCGGGCAGAAGGTAACATAACAAGCAAGAGACAAGGTAAGCCTCTTCCTTTCCCTTATATTATATCCAGGCTACCGGGACTAGAATGATACCAAACTACTCAGTGGCCTGATTTAGTAATCACACACCTTAACCCCAGCATTTCACAATGAATATATCACACAGTCTAGATCCAGCCTTCTCTGAAAAAGCCCCACGTATGGCTACGTGAGACTGTGAGGGGACATCTAAACGCAAGCCATAACATTTTGCCACTAGTCCCCCAAAGACTCATGCACATCCGTTTATCCAAAAAGCATTTGGGCTGGGGATTTAGCTCAGTGATTCGGGTGTCTGCATGCCGAACCCAAAGTCTGAGTTCAGTCCCTGGCACCACATACCAGAATCTACTGTAATCCCAGTACTCGGGAGGCAAAGAAGGATTGCTGTGAGTTTGAGGCTTGCCTGGGCTACAGAGTTAGCTCAGGGCCAGCCTGAACTACAAAGCAAGACCCTGTCACAAAAAAAAAAAAAAAAAAAAAAGGGCCAGAGATTTAGCTCATTGGTTCTGGTGCCTGCCTAGTGAGTGCAAGGTCCTGGTAACCACATACAACAATACTAAGCATAGTCACTCATGCCCACCACCAATCAGTATCACATACCACACTGCTGGGCGTAGTGGCTCAAACCTGTCATCTCAGCACTCAGGAGGCAGAGCCAAGAGGATTGCTGAGTTCGAGGCTTGCCTGGGCTACATAGTGAGCTCAGGGCCAGCCTGAACTACAAAGTGAGACCCTGTCTCAAAAAAAAAAAAAAAAAATTTAGTCCATTTCCAAGAGTTGCTAAAGTCCTATCAGTTTCAGCTTTGTTGAAAAATCCAAGTCCAAAGTCTCCCCTGAGATTTAAGGCCAACTCTTAGCTGCGAGCCCCTGTGCAAATTAAAAGAATCTTGGGCCAGAGGGTTAGCTCAGTGGTTCCGGTGCCTGCCTCGCAAGCGCAAGGTCCTGAGTTCAATCCCCGGTAACCACATACAATGCTGGGCATCGAGACTCACGCCCACCAGCAATCAATACCACATACCACAGTGCTGGGCGTGGTGGCTCACGCTTGTAATCCCAGCACTAGGGAGGCAGAGACAGAAGGATTGCTGAGTTCGAGGTTTGCCTGTGCTACATAGTGAGCTCAGAGCCAGCCTGAACAACAAAAGCGAGACCCTGTCTCAAAAAAAAAAAAAAATTAAAAGGATCTTAAGTACTTCCAACATTCAATAGCACAACATAGACATCTCCATTCCAAAAGGTACAAAGAGGGGGATAGAAATGAATGGGAACAAAGCAAGTTCAAATCTACCAGGACAAGTATTAACTCCTTTTACAAACATTAACTCCATGACCAGCATCTGAAGGAATCTATGGCAAGATGTGAATTCTAAAGGGCTTGGATGGCTCCACCCCTGTGTGACTGCTGCTTCCAAGAGCTTCTCCCTTGGTCTGCTCCCTCCTTCCAGCTTTCCTCAGATGATCTACGTTCCTGGCTTCTCCAAACTTCTGGGGTCTTCACTGCACCTTTGGCTTCTTTTTTTTTTTTTTTTTGCACGATACTGGGGATCAAACTCAGGCCCTTGTGCATCCAAGATTGGTGTGATACCACTTGAATTAAATCCCCAGCACCTTTGGCTTCTTACTCATCTTCACACACTGCCCTCTCAGGGGCACACTACCTGACCCTGCAGGCTGTCTTCTGAAATCTGGGTGGAAGCCTTCCTGACTGTACAACTCATGCATGCTGCATGTGCCTAAAACCAACATCACATGGGTGATGCCAAGGTCTGCATTTGTTGGAGCAGTAACCAGGCTTCGTTCTGTCCTGGCTATCAGGATTGAGTGCCTATGAGCCAAATCCTGAGAAACAGCTTTCCTAGGCCACCACCATTCTGTAACATGTTGCTCTGGGGCTCTCTTCTTAAAGCAAGTATTTCACTTTTGCAATTTTGAGGCTGCAAAGGGTGGAGTCCAACTGTTTTCTGTGTGATAGCCTCAGGACATTTTTTCTTTTGTCTTATTCCTTCTCAGCAATCCCTTTCTCCTCTGCTTTGTCTTTGCAGTCCACAGTTTTGCCATTGCTTCCTTTCTAGCCAAACTCAGAATGTTTTAAATGATTTTGCTGGCCTCTCCATTCTTGATTCTTTTTTTTTTTTTTTTTTTTTTTTTTTTTTTTTTTTTTTTTTTTTTTTTTTTTTTTTTTTTTTTTTTTGAGACAGTGTCTTGCTTTGTAATTCAGGCTGGCCCTGAGCTCACTATATAGCCCAGGCAAGCCTGGAACTCAGCAATCCTCTACCTCTGCCTCCCAAGTGCTGGGATTACAGGCGTGAGCCACCACGCCCAGCACTGCGGTATGTGGTACTGATTGCTAGTGGGTGTGAGTCACCACACCCAGCACTGTATGTGGTTACCAGGGGATTGAACTCAGGACCTTGCGCTTGCGAGGCAGATGCCAGAACCACTGAGCTAGATCTCTGGCCCTCCATTCTTGATTCTTAACATAGCTCAGCCATGCTACAGTATGTTAAAAAGAGACTGATGAAAGTATGTTAAAAGCAGCCATGCCACAGCCTCAACATTAAATAGCCTTGAAATTTATTCTGTAAGAACAATTAATCCTCTGCCCTTAATCTTAGTCTCGGGCAAAGTCTCTGGCTGTGAGCAAAATCCAGACAAACTTTCTAGCAAGCTATAATACATATTGTTCTGCAGTCCAATAGCCTGTGCAGTCCTTCTTCCCCTGAGAAACCTCCCAAGCCTGGCCTTTACTGGTAGGATTATCAGCCTTCTGGTTTTTTGAGCTCTGACCAGAATCTCCCATCAAATACAAGCTAAGGTGTTTCAGCTTTACTTTTTCTTTTCTTTTTTTTTTTTTTTTGGCAGGGTCTCACTTCATAGTTCAGGCTCACCCTGAGCTCACTATGTAGCCCAGACTGGCCTCAAACTCAGCAATCCTCCAGCCTCTCCCTCCCAAGAGCTGGGATTACAGGTGTGAGCCACCATTCTTGGCACTGTGGTGTGTGGTAGTGATTGCTGGTGGGTGTGAGTCCCCACACCCGGTATTGCTGAATGTGGGGATCAAACCGGGGAGCTTGTGCTTGCTAGGCAGGTACCAGAATCACTGAGGTAAATCTCCAGCCCCAGCTCTACTTTTTCAGCCAGTATCTCCAAACCTTTCCTAACTCTTGCCTTTGCCATAAGCCATCGCCAAAGGCTCCTGACCACATGGTCAGATACAGTCACATCCATGACCCTACTTCTCTGGTACCAAATTCTGTCTTAATTACTTTTTTTGTTACTGAAACACCCAAAGTTAAAGGAGGAAATTTTATTTTGCTCTCAGTTTGTAGATGTTTTAGTCCATCATCAGCTGGCTTCAAGGCAGGGTGGCAAGGCACACAAGCACTGCAGAGGAGAAACAGTTAATGGTGGGCAAAGGTAGCAAAGCAAGGGACAAGACAAACCTCTTTCTGCCCCTGTTATTGGGCACCAAGATTAGGGTAGTGCCAAATCAACCAGTGGACTGATTTAGTAATCACCCACCCTTAATTCTAGCACCCTTAGTTTTAGCATTGCATCAAGAATCATCCACATACTGTAGATTCAGCCACCTCTGAAAAAAACCCCAGCTATGAGTGAATGAGACTTTGGGGGGACATCTAGACACAAGTCATAACTAGCTTTGTGTGCATCCTTGTGGGTTTTGTGACACAACATAATAATATTTTACATACCTTGTAAATTTATTACTTGAGGGCCAGGGATTTAAGCTCAGTGGTTCTAGTGCCTGCCTCACCAGCACAAGGACCCAAATTTAATACCCAATACCAAAAAAAAAAAAAAAAAATGCTGGGTATGGTGGCTCACGCCTGTAACCCCAGCATTCAGGAGGGAGAGGCAGGAGGATTGCTGAGTTTGAGGCTTACCTGGACTACAGAGTGAGCTCAAGGCTAGCCTGAACTACAAAGCAAGACTCTGTCTCAAAAAAAAAATCTATTAATTGAATTTGTATTGCCATTTTGTTCATAAATCTTAACACTTTTTCCTGTCCCAAGTGCACAATAATGAAAGTATGTTTAAAACTGAATATAGGGCCAGAGATTTAGCTCAGTGGTTCCAGCGCCTGCCTCACAAGTGCAAGATCCTGAGTTAAATCCCGGTAACCACATACAATGCTGGGCGTGGAGACTCACGCCCACCAGCAATCAATACCACACACCACAGTGCTGGGCATGGTGGCTCACGCCTGTAATCCCAGCACTTGGGAGGCAGAGGCAGGAGGATTGCTGAGTTCAAAGCTTGCCTGGGCTACATAGTGAGCTCAGGGCCAGCCTAAATTGTAAAGCAAGACCCTGTCTCAAAAACAAAAAATTAAATATAAACACTAGCTTAATTAACTTATACTAACATAAAAGTATATATGCTAAATGTAAATTAATATTCACAAATACACACACATCTTTTCTCATGTTCTATGAATACGTTTCACATCTTGGGATTTCCTAAGGATTTCCATGTGGCCAATAGTATAAAGTAGAAAAAATTATAATCTGTTTTCCAAGAGAAAAAAATCAAACCACAGTAAGTATCCTTAACATTCTCACAACCATAGAAAACATTAAAAGAAGACATGATATACACACTCCTGGTACTTAAGACTTGTCCCCAACACTGGACAGTACTTAGTATCTTCTTATCTTTTTTTTAGCCTCTAAAGAGTACTAGAAAGAAACCATATCCTAGGATAAAATGAGACATACAACTGCTAAGAAGTTACAGTCCATGGGCAGTTTCATTTCTATCCCTATCTTATCTACTGTGAATCAAAGAAGATGATGCTATGTGTAAGAGCATGCCAATAGCAAATGGATCAGAAAACTCTGAGAGGAGAAATATGAGAACATTGTCATTAAAGATTAATTAGTGAAAAGAAACCAGAAGGAAAGCCCTTAATTTGGCAGGGTTGGATCGAGACTAACAACCGGAAATTAGGATATCTGTGAGCTACTTCTAAACAATTTCATCTTCCTTTTTTTTTTTTTGCTTTTTGAGACAGGGTCTCGCATTGTAGTTCAGGCTGGCCCTGAGCTCACTATGGTGCCCAGGCAAGCCGCCATGAACTCAGCAATCCTCCTGTCTCTGCCTCCCGAGTGCTGGGATTACAGGCGTGAGCCACCATGTCCGGCATTGTAGTAAGCGGTGTTGATTGTTGGTGGGCGTGTCTCCACGCCCAGCATTATATGTGGTTACTGGGGATCGAACTCAGGACCTTGTGCTTGTGAGGCAGGTGCCGGAACCACTGAGCTAACCCTCCGGCCCTCATCTTCCTTTTTTTAAGGCTAATGTATCAAGTCCTTGGCGAGGAGAATCTTTTCTATACCAAACGAGTACCAATAGCCATCTTTCATTCCCTCCTCAACTCAGGATTCATCTGGGAAGAAGTATGTTGTTATGATGTTTATCAATCCATTGATTTTTTATCCACCCAATGGAGGAATCCTTTTATAATTTTATGTACCATGGTTCTTAGCTAATACGATCTCTAACCAGGAACCCTAGAATATGCACTGTTTAATTCTATGCTTAGCAAAGATAGCCAATCACCTATAAGACATGTTCCCTTTTCGTAATGAAGAATTATCACCAAGGCTAGAGTGATGCACTCCAGACCCCTTTCAAGTTAAATGTGTCATAATAATGGGTTTTGAACAAAGAGCTTATGAAGACTCCCAGGCCTGGACACAAAGACCAGTCATAGTGCCTCCATATTCATTTTCTTTTCCCTTCCACCCAGATGAATGGTGATAACCCCTCTCTCCAACCAAGTATAACCTTAAAAAGCACATGTTATATATGGCAGGGCCTGTGAAATAACTGTGTGAGGGCCACCCTGCCAGCCTGCTCTCCACCCAGTCTATTATAGAACAAAGAAATATTAGTCTGTAGGTTTAACCTATGGTATATATATATATATATATATTTTTTTTTTTTTTTTTTGAGCCAGAGTCTCACTTTGTAGTTCAGGCTGGCCCTGAGCTCACTATGTAGCCCAGGCCAGCCTCGAACTCAGCAATCCTCCTGTCTCTGCCTCCCAGAGTGCTGGGATTACAGGCGTGAGCCACCACGCCCGGCACTAACCTATGGTATATTTAAGGTCTTTGTGACACAGCAGTTACCTCAACATGCATTTTTCTGCACATTAGTTAATTACAACAGGAAATTTATAGGCTGTATGATTTAATGTACCAGAAGAGAATTATAAAGTCATTTCTACAAAAAGGGCAAAGTGATCAGACCAGAAATTTGGGGGTCAGTGTGGACAGGAGCAGAGAATTCTTTCCTCAGTCACCTGGGTAGGTAGCCAACTCAAATCAAACCTTACCTCATTTAATTTTAACTTATTATAAATATGACATATGTACAACAAACTATTGATTTGATGTTTATGTTATATAGTGAAAGAATATTGATTATACTTCCAAGAATATTAATTATCCTCAACACAGTTTGGGTTGTTCCACAAATAAATATTCTTTATACCTAAGATACAGCATTAGCTAAAATCTCAAGGTACTCTCATGGGTGGAAAGAGCTAAATAAGATACTCAGAAATAATTGAAGTTGTTAATTTTAGCTCTAAGGTTCTCTCTCCCTTGAAATGGACCCCACCCATGATAGGCAAGTACTATCTCAGAGCTACATCTCTAGCCCACTCTTGGACCCATTGACGTTCTGGCAGCATTTTCATTTCCATTGTTTTTGAGGTTTTTTTTCACTTTCAACTTAGAGTTTAATAAAAATCAGAAACTGACCCCAGGCATCTAACAATATTCTTTATTTTAAAACATGTCCATGAAAAGCCAAGGAAATAAAGAAGTGAGGCAACAGGAACGTTCCGAGCTAAGGTGAAAGTGCATCTGGTTCCTTCAGCAATTCCCAGGGTCCCTATGTCTCAACAGTCTGTCGCAATCACTGTAGCCCAGGGAGGGCGGCGATGCACAGAAGGGAGCGCGACCCGAGCTGTGTCAGCTTTGTCCCAGTGCAGGCGCCCCCATGGGGAGGTCTTGCAACACACGTTCTGTTGAGAAAAGAGGTCACAAACCAAGGGGTAGCTGGGATAAACACAACTTAGAGTGAACACAATTTGTTAAGTTTAAATTTATCATATTTTTGGGCTGGGGATTTAGCTCCAATGCTATCACACCTACGCTGGAAGCATAAGAGCCCAAGTTCAATCCTCGGTATCACCAAAATTAAAAAAAAAAAAAGATAGCTAATGCTATTTTAAAAACATTATCGTATTTTTAATGTCTGTCTTCCTCACCAGTCAACTGTGTAAGGGCAAAGAGTGTGTCTTCTTTGTGCTACTGTCTTCCCTAGCACACAACACAGAGTCAATAAATACATGTTGGAAGCATGGATGGAAGGACGGATTCTACCTGGCTCATGTGTGACTGGGGACATTTTCTGCTGCAAGGAAAAAAAGAATAAGAAATAACTTTTAGTGTTTGAAAAGTGAGATGAAATTAGGACTAATGAATCTTTTTGAGATTTTATCTCTTCCAATGCCTAAGTGACTTTTTTTTCCTGTCACTTTGAAATCCAAAAATAAATACTATTGCAGTGTTTGATTTGCTGGTTTAAAAAAATGCTTTAATGAAAATACCATCTCCAGGATGCCACAGCATCATTATGAGAAAGGATGTCACTCCCAGCCCCGGAGCATGAAGGTGACAGTCACCAGCCGGCATCACTGCTCTCAGTGGACCAGGCCGTGCCTCCAGGCCCTCAGTCTATCCGTCTTCACTTCTGGGTTGCAAGTGGAGCACATGCTCACGCACTGCGTAGTGCATGGAACTCTGCTCATAAAGAAGCCTGCAATGGACAACAGCAAGCAGCAGGATTTCACTGGTCACAGTGTAACTGGACATCACTCTGTTCTGACATGAGGAATTTTTAATGCCTGGGAGAAGTAAAACATGATTCCTTAGTCACATTACTCGGAATAATGTGACTTAAACCCAGCAGCACTTGTCCAGATGCCAGAACTTGGTTTCTGATTGTTCTAGGGCAAACGTCCTCTTGTGTAGTTTTTCCTTCCATCCTGTCTCCTCTGGGTGTCCAGGTCCTCCTTCAGTCTCACACCCAGTACCATCCACCTCTTTGCCCAGAAGAATCAGGAAGCAAACATTACCAAACTGGCACCATACGACATCCAGGGGGCTCCGATCTCAGGGCTGGGGTTAGGTCCCACTGACCTGAGTACGTCCGTCAAACACCTTCTAAAGTCCCCGTCCCACCCTACCCCACGTGCGATGATGGCTCCCTGAGCCCTTGGGTCTGGATTCCGAGAACCTCTGCCAAGTTCAGATTCACTGCAGCTCCAGAGTCTGTGTATTATAGCAGCCGGGGGGCAAGTTGTCCCTGATGTTCTCCAGGTTTGTCACATCAGCCAGAATCCCATCGATGCTCGTCTCCAGGAAGCGGAGGCGGCCCCTCTGTCGACGTGCCCTCTCCTCCAGCTCTGACATCAAGGGCCGCAGCTGGCTGTTAATCCGGGCCTTAGTTTGGAAAAGCTCCTGCTCCAGTAAGGCCAGCCTCTCTTCGTCCACACTCCCAGGCTGGTCTATTTTAGGAAATGCATTAACATAGGAAAGCTGTGGTTAGATCTTGTAGAACATATGCACGCTCTTCTTCTACGCTCTTAACAAATTCCCATTTTCACCTGCCCCAGGCAAATAGACGCCATGCACTCCAAAGGCTTATTTAGTATTAGTTATATTTGCAGTATCTAATGATTACATTTATTCTAAGAAGTTGGTACTTGTATGTAAAGATTTATTTGAAGTTATAAATGATCTAGGAAAAGTTCAGAAAGCACTAGCCTTGTTACCAGGCTATGAACAATTCAGTTCAAGACTCTGAGATCCACAGTTCAGCAATATGAAGTTTGGAGTTCACTTTTCAGGTCGGGGCCAATAGACCATGCTCTGAAAAGATGAAGGCTGAGGGTCATAGGGGACTGAGCACCCTCCAGAGTGTCTGCCTAACACAACTCACCCCTGTGATCAGAATCATCTCCGAGTATGCTCTCTGCATCACCCTTAGGAAGGAGCTTGCTGTTTTCTATTAGAAGATCTCTAGAAGCTGGCTGAGCTTCAGTGTTTACAGAGGCCAAGGTATGCTTTGCTATTTGGGGGATGGATTCCAGCTGTTAGAAAATGATGTAAGACTTAATTTTGGACTGAAACAGTGGGAATCTGGCTAGGTACCAGTTTATTTCTAGTGTGAAGTGTAATCACATTTGTTCAGGTATGCTTTACCCATAAACAACATAAACCCAATGTTAGCATGAAAGGCATTTGGCCAGACCCATTTAGTTCAATTAAACTTGAATTGCCCTTGGTCAGTTCACACTGAAGGTCACATATCTGAGCTATGGAGGCAGTATTTGAGTGCAGAGTTTGTTATACCTAGAGCAATTAATCAGTTATTGCTCCAAGCCTCCAGAGAGCACACAGAATACAAACAGTATCACAACAACAATGTTGATCCAATGGATCTGCCCTTTGCCTGGGGACAGGGGAGAATTCAACAATTTAAGGTTCTATGACATGCAGAGAAACTTAAAAAAGCCTGGGAACAAAATAACCAAGTCCATAGGGAGGCAGCTTGAGCTACTAGAAAAGAACAGTAATGTTGAAGACAAAGAGATCTCAGTTTGAATCCTGTCTCTACAATTTCTATTTCCCTCTGAAATAAAATAATACAAATAATAAATCCACCTCCTACGACTATTATAAGACTCAGTGAAAACACTTGGCATTGTACCTCACACAGAATACATGTTTAACAGTTCCCACTGCCTTTCTCTCTCTCTTACTTTCTCTTTAAAGGTTTCATTGATTTTATTACCATTTTAAAAATGCTGAACATTGTGCTGAAATCTCACTGGAGGGTATCCTTAGAAAGTACTTTACTCTTTGGGGATCTCCAGGTCACAAAGTAAACTCATTAGTATGAGAACACAGTAAGCACTGCACCTTGGATAGAGCAATATTAGTGTCTCAGGGTGACGGTGACACCCCACAGAAAAATTGGGTTTTGGTTGTTCTACTGAAGTAGAAAAATAGAACTAAGTCCTTTCCTATTACTACAATCTGTGACCAAATCTATACTTTCTCATTTACTATAGCCCATGCTTGATTAAACAGGCCACATGAGGCTTTGATATCAGCTCTACCTACATCAAGAAATTTAATTAAAATCCGTTTTCTTCTAGGAGAGACTCTATGGGGGAAACCCAATTCCTGCTATCAAAGCTATTTTACCCTAAAATTCTGCCTTACCTTATGGACACAGGTTCATGATACCAGAGACCCCATATTTCTTCTAGGTCATCTGCCTAGGCAGTTCCAGTTTCCCTGATGGGTTACCTCAAGGGATTGCTTTGGTTTGGGGGGAGCAGACAGAAAAACCAGCAAGTAGTTCTTGACTCCACAGATAAGGAAGCCCTTCCTCCACATCTTCCCCATCACCTCTTCCTTCTGCCATCTTCTGCCATCTTGTTTCTCAGCTTTCAGTGGTGTCTTAACTGACTTTCCTGTGCCTTCTGACTAATTCCCCCTTCAAACTTTCCTCCATCCAGCTGCCCTTGTAAGCTCTCTAAATATACAGTGGTCATTTTATTTCTCTACTTAAAGCTCTCCCCTGCCTTCTCAGGATCAAGGCCAGACTCATTCACAGGACCCTCAAGCTGTCTCAATCTTCTCTAAAGTTCCTGGAAGAGTACACGCAGTTCTTGACCCAGACTTCCACCTCTAGGTGCAATAGTTGCTCAGTGACTCATCCTAGAAGTGGTAAAACAGAATGCAGAAACTTAATGAAACCTGCCTGAAATAACTGCATACAGAAACAAAGCAAATTTCTGAATATCCTAAGGGGAAATCAAGATTCCCATTCCTCAGGCCTAGAAATAGAGAGTGTTCTGGGAAAAGACCATAGAGCAAAGGATAATAAGGTTGTGGAGACTCCACAGACCTATTAGGTGTAGGATGCTATCCAATGAGTCTAGCGTGTCTTGGATTGTAACACCCGCATTCTTGGCTCTTGTATTAACTCTCTGGGCTTCTGTAATCACCTGCAGAAAAGTAAAAACAAGCCTGTTTTAGACCAAGCTCTTTATTGGCTACTCTGAAAGGCTCTCCCATGGAAAGGAGCAGAACTCACCATCTGTATGGTGTCCATGTCTGTGTCAAACTCCAGCTCCTTCCTGGCCAGCTCTCCTTCCACCTCCCTCATTTCACTCTTTAGAGTGGCCAGTCCCTTTTCCATGGCCAAGGCCCCATCTGCTGTCACATTGGCGTCCAAGTTCAGACTCCGTATCCCCTGGGAGAAGAAAAGGAGCCAAGAACGGAAACAGAGAGGGAGATGAGACTCACAAACATCCAACCAACAAATGTAGAAAAATACAGCTGCAGCCTGGCCCTGATGGGCTAAGTTAGAAGAACAACAAGAGAGTCAGACGTGAGGACATACCCTTTCCAAGATCTGCCTCAAACAAATTAATTCCGGGCTGTGTCTCTAGGGAGTAGTAGGAGGGTTGGCACTGAGAGAGCGCTTTCCTCTCAGCTCTGTGTCAACCAAATGTTGAACATAGGAACCACTCGGGAAGACCCAGAGGACAAGAAACTGGCTTCACTCTACCATGTTCCTTCATTGCCACAGTCTTCTGAATGACTACAAAGATCCTCAAGACAGTCAAGTACAAGCAGGCAGAAGTGAGTAAATGGAGCTTAGACATGGGACATACTGGGCCGGAGGATCTAGAGCTCCACAATTTCATAATCTGGAATCAAAACCAAGGATGATAGTTGTTTAGGTTGAATAGTATTCCTTGGAAGAGATTTGTTGAAATCCTAACCTAGTACTTCAGAACGTGATGTACTTGGACGTTGATTTGTTGAGGATGTAATTAAGCTGTGATGAGGTCATACTGGAGTATGTTGAGTCCTTTATCTAACATGACTAATGTTCTTGAAAGGGCAGACAGAGACACTGAGGGAAAACACCATGGTTTTATACAGGCAGAGGTTAGAGTGACAGAGCAGCCAACCGTGGGATGCCAAGGACTGATGACCACCACAGGAGCCAGGAAGAGGCAAGAAAGGACTCTCCATGGAGCCTTGGATTTTAGATTTTTAGTTTCTGGAACTGTGACAGAATAGTTTCTGTTGTTTTTAGCCATCTGGTTTGTGGTATTTTGTTACGCAGGCCTAGAATAAAATCTACCTAAAAACAGTAGCTGAGAAGGGACACTAGCAACAGTCCCTCCAGCCTGGGAACCAACCCAGCAGAAAGGATGGCCTTGTGGGTCCGCCTCCACTGGGGGCCGCTGCAGGACTCTGAGCCACAGGGGTCCAAGTGAGCCCAAAGCTTCCTCTTCCCCCACGCAGATGCTGTGTTTGGCACTACTTGTGCCACCCCGCTCTCTCCATGGATCTTTACCTGTTCTATCTCACCGCTGATCCCCAGGGCCTCTCTTGCCGCACTCTTTGCCCGCTGGGCATCAGCAGCAGCACTCCCCAGAGCCCCTTCCGCTTGTCCCATCTTGTCACTGGCATCTGCCACCTTCTGACTGATGTAGGAGAGTCTCTTCATGGCCTCTTCAGCTTCTGCTTTTCTGTCTTCTACCTGCAGGTCAAACTCTGAAATGAAGGAAAGAAAAAAACTGCCATGAAGATGAAAATTAATGTACAAATGAGTAGAAGGGACTGAAGAAAAATTCCTAAAGAAGAGTATTATTACTGACTGAGGGTGAGGGAGTATAGGAAACTGACTGGAATTGCTCTTTTTATCTAAGACAAAACACCTGAAAGGATGCATTGGTGATGTGGCAATTAGTCCTTTGCTTAGATAAACTGACTATCAGCCTGCATTTGGTCCTCCCAATGCAAGAGCATCACAACACCAAAATGGATAAAAAGCAGGTAGAATCTCTGAAGCCCAAAGCTTGAAGTCAGAAGCCTCCAATGATGAGCCTGGTCTGTTGGTAGAATACATAAGAGGAGCTTTTCATTAAGAAATTCTTAATACTTTATAAATGTTCCTCTGTTGTTTGCTAGTAAAGAATCCTAAGACTTTAGTCAAATCTGCAAACCTTGACTTAAACCTCCTTCAATGTAGAAGCCATGACAGAGGTTCCTGTGTCATCACCACAGTAACCAGGTTACAAGAGAAAAAGAAAAAGACCTTTACAGGACTGATATGTTGCGTCTGTGAGGGATCTTTGAGAGCTCTTAGTTCAACATTTTCCCTTTATAGGGGAAGATTTTATGGTCTATGGTATAACCTCTGTGGAAATCAATATTGAGATTCTTCAGAAAACTAAAACTAGAGGTTCCATTTGACCTAGTTACTCCCCCTTCTTGGTATATCTTCCCAAAAAGAATAAAAAGAAACATATCACAGTGATAATATGTGCACCCATGTTTGTAACAGCACAGTTTATAATAGTTAAATCTTGGAAATAGCTCAACTACCCATTGACCAGTGAATGGATAAAGAAGATATGGGGTTTTTTTATA